>JAJIYU010018156.1:0-11336 GCA_030144865.1 Tinospora cordifolia
ATTATTTATTTTACTAAACCTTAATTTTTTTCATTTAACTATCAAATTAAGGTTTTATTTGTTAGATTTTCACTATAACTCTAATTTATTTTATTTTTCATGTGTTATCCCTCAATTTGCACCCAAAAGAATTTTGAAATTAATTTATTTAATTATTTGACAAAATTCTGGGGTATTACAATGCAAAACACATGCGAAATGCATGGGATATAGTTAGTATGCTATGCCACTAACACCACCCTCGAGACCATTCAGAGGGAAACGCTACAATTTGAGACGGATGGTAGAGATGAGCGCCCGATGGTCCAGATAGTACAGGGTGCTACCATAAAAACAGTTGTAGTTACGGTCTGAGTTATTGACTCAGGGTCGTTATCTTGGTGGACCTAGAGCAAGTAGATACCCAAAGAAGAATAAATATCTGAGAGGACAGTTTAGTGGGGAGCAAAGTCAGCCATCTCCTATAGTCTCAATTTTTGTTATCCAAGTCCAGACGTATTAGCCAGTAGGACAACCGCCGACCTAGTATGGGGACCGAGGTAAAAGTCAAGGTAGAGGCTGAGATTTAGGGCACAGAGGCTGTGGTCAGGGTCAGACCTATCAGGCTGAGTAAAGGGGTCATATTATATTTTCCAGTGTGGTCAGCTAGGCCACAAATAATATGATTGCCCTATACTTGTTCTAGCTTCTAATGTACCCACCACCACTGTCTCTCAAGGGAGAGCACAGGCAATCACCCAGCCTGATCTAGAGGCTACCATGACTTTGGGTGTATAATTAGCAAAACTCAGATAATAGAAACCTTAGAAAGCAATTTTGCTAATAGAAACTACATCCAACGACCAAAAACGTGAAATCCGCACGATCTAAGATCCCACGGTCAAGATCAAGCCCACACCAAATGCTTAGGAGCACCAAATGCTCAGGAGCACAGAATCATCAAGATCCAACGACCCACAATCAATCCGCCTGATCCAACGGTCCAGATCCGTTTCGTTGATAGCAAATGGAGATCCGCACACCACACTCAAGGTTGATCCGACAATCCAAGCACATTTTGTTGATCGCGAATAGAGATCTACGCACCGCACTCGAGGTTGATCTGACGGTCCAAGCGCATTTCGTTAATCGCGAATGAAATTTGTGTACGACACTCGAGGAAAATTTGATGGTCCAGATCTGAGACATTTTTTGATTGATCGCGAACAGTTTTTGCGCTTGAGAAAGACGATCCAGATCGAATGCTCCAAAAATAAAATAGAAAAATTCGAATAAATCCAAGAAAATGTTTCCAAAAATTCAAAAATTGGTTTCTAAATTCCAAAAAAAATATCCAAATTCACTTGTTATTCTCCTATACTTAGGAGGCATGAAATTTTGAAGAATTAGCAAGTTTCCTACAAGGAGAACACCACAAACTTGTCATTCTCTACTCTTTTGAACTCTATATAAACCCCCCATGCTCATAATTCATCTCATCCTAAGAAACAAGAGTTGAGATTTCCTCTTGTTTTCTAAGCCCTCTTCTTGGCATCCCTTTCACCATTCCTTTCCCTCTTGTGTGTGAGAAGTTCTTGGTTTGGGGATTCATCTTGGGTGATTTTCTTAGTGTTTATACGTTGGGAACTCTTGTCTAAACTTTGGGGAGAAAGCATCATAAGGTGGAAGTGATTTTTCTAACACCCCTTTTTCTTATTCAAATTGCTAGCATACTCATTGGTTGTTTGGCTTTTGAAATCAAAATAAATTAAGTTCTAGTATTCTAAGATATATTTCGATTTTAGATTTGATCCTTGTTCGAATTTATGCATTCATAATATTCGTGTCATGTTTAGTATCATGCTTAGGCCTTATTTCAAAGTATAATGCATGATTGTGGTTGTTTCATGATTTGATTTTTAGATTGTTCATATTTTGAATTTTATTGATCTTAGTTTCATATTATGAAGTTTATTTGATGATTCAAGATTTAACAAAAGAAGATGGTGAAAATAACCACGTACCATCATAACAAACATGTGGGTTGCTATGGATGTTCTTTTCATATGATTAGTTCATATGATTTTTTTTAAGACCAAAGTATTTGGTTAGTGGGTAAGATCCCTTAAGTTCCAAAAGTCCAATGAAATTGGCTAAAAAAAGTTATATTTCAGCCTAAGGAGGTACTTTGTTAAGAACATCAAGGGCTTAAAAACCCTTTTGGTCTAAAGTCTCGACTTTAAACAAATGGATGCTTGGAACGCTTAATATATGCAAGTGTTTGAAATATGAATGTGTTATTGGTTTGAATTTGAAAAATGGTTGTTTGAAAAAGATCCACTGAGCTTTGTGCTCACCCCTTCCTCTTTTTTTTAGGAAATTAAATTATGAAGACCATGAAATTTGAATAGTTTATATTCTAGCAAGTTTCTATTTTTTTAAAGTTTCTTTTTGATGTAAGGGCATGTTGCCCAATTTTAAATAAGTCTTCCGCTGAAATTTAATTTTTATTTTAGAGGTTATGAACTTCTTTTGATCAACAATGTAATAGTTTACTTTTACATTAGAAAGTTATGCATTTTCTTTTTTATGAATAAAGGAGTTGAATTTTTCTTTATCTTTAATTGCCTTGATTTTATTAAGTGAAAATTTGTATTCTTGAATTTACTCTAAGGCATGAGGCAATGGAAAATAGAAAGTCAAATGTGTGTCACTTGTAAAGTAACATGGACCCAACTCGCCAAATGGTTATGTCAAAGAATGATGGTTATGTCCAACACTCAAAGAATTTGGACGTTGGGGTGTTACACTTTATCCCGCGCATTGATAACTTGTTTGAACAGCTTAGAGGTGTCACTATGTTTTCAAAGATAGATCTAAGACCTGAGTACCATTAGCTGAGAGTCAAGGAAGGGGATGTACTGAACACGGCCTTTCAGACTCATTATGCACACTATGAGTTCTTAGTCATGTCGTTTGGCGTGACAAATGCCCCGGCAATGTCCATGGACTTGATGCAAAGAATGTTTCGTCCCTATCTCGACTCATTTGTCATTATTTTTATTGATGACATCCTTATTTACTCGAAGACTAGGGAGGAACATGCTGAACATTTGAGGATCGCACTACAGACTCTTTGAGATCACCACTTGTATGTTATGTTTGTCAAGTGTGAGTTCTGGTTGACAGAGGTTCAATTTTTAGACCATGTGGTAGGAGTCGATGGTATTTCTATTGATCCGACTAAGGTCGAGACTATTATTAGTTGGTCGAGACCAACCACAGTGGTGAAAATCTGTAGCTTTTTGGATTTGGTAGGTTATTATCATAGATTTGTGCAAGATTTCTTGAGAAGTGCTGCACCTATAACCAAACCTACCAAGAAGGACATGCTCTTTGACATCTGCACCAGTACTTGTGCTATTTGAACTAGGCTGTGAGTTGGTGATCTATACAGATACATTGGGTGTGTGCTGATGTAGAGAGACCGGGTGATTTCTTATGCCTCACGATAATTGAAGGTGCATGAGAGGAATTACCACGTCCATGATTTAAAGATGGCAACAGTTGTCTTTGTGCTCAAGATTTGGCGACATCATCTGCATAGTGAGCATTTCATACTTTATTTTGATCATAAGTTCCACAAGTATTTGTTTTCTTAGATAAATTTGAACATGAGGCAGATGAAATGGATGGAGCTACTTAAGGATTATGACTTTACCATTGAGTACCATCCCAAAAAAGCCAATGTAGTGGCTGATGCGCTGAGTAGAGTATGGGTCGAGACTACTTGCATGGCAAGACATATGTCTCAGGAGTGGAGGATGATTGATTATGTGACAATGATGAGTATCCACAAGACTTTGACTAAGACTAGAGTCAGTGCACAGATGATAACCCATCCAATACTGCTTGCTAAGATCATAGAGGTACAACCTCATGACGTTGACTATGTGAGATATCGAGAGTGGGCAGATGACACTTCTTGTGTGGAGCGGTCAATTGACAATGATGATGCACAGAGGTTTAGGGGATGATTGTGGCTACTAGATAACCCTCGCCTGAAACAGAGAGTGCTAGCAACGCTGCACTGCTCGAGGTATATCGTTCATCCAAGCACTGATATGATATATCAATATGCTTGACATACTTATTGGTAGCCGAGGATTAAATGAGATATTGCGACCTTTGTTTAGAGATGTGACACGTGCCAACAGGTTAAGGCTAAGCACTAGAAACCTAGTGGTTTGCTATAGCCCTTGGCTATTCCTAAGTGAAAATGGGAGCACATTATCATGGACTTTTGATAGGATTATCCTAGACTCAACAGAGACACGATAATATTTGGGTCATTGTGGACAGACTGACTAAGTCTGTTCATTTCTTCTTTATTCATACCACAAATTTGGTTGAGAGGCTGACTCGATTGTATATCCAAGAGATCATGAGATTACATGTGGTCCCAGTATCCATTGTATCTGATAGAGATGATTGGTTTACATCCCATTTTTGACAGAGCATGCAGAATCAGTTGGGGACTAGTGTAAATTTGAGCACAACTTTTCATCCTTAGACTAATGGCCAGTATGAGAAAGTGATCCAAATTTTGGAGGATATGCTCCGTGCATGTGTTCTTGATTTTGGTGGTAGCAGGGAGTTTGCATATAATAATAGCTACCAGGCAAGTATCGGTATGGTCCCATTTGAGGCATTATATGGTTGACCTTGCCAATCGCCAACTTGTTGGGCCGAGGTTAGTGACATAGTAGTTTTTGGCCCTATTTTCGTATAGGAGCAAAATGAAAAATTCAATAGATCCATAAGAACATGAAGGCAGTTCACGATCGACAAAAGAATTATGCAAATAATTGGAAAAAGGTCCTTAAGTTTGATATTGATAATCATGTACTCCTTCAGATTTTTCCTCGAAAGGGACAGACTCAATTTGACATTTCAGGGAATCTTGCTCCAAGATATATTAAACTTTTTGAGATTCTCTAGATAATAGGTCTTATTGCGTACCAATTAGAATTATCGCCTCAGTTAGCAGGAGTACAAAATGTGTTTCATGTGTCAATGTTAAGGAAGTAATATCCCGATCCACTGCACGTGATTGATTGGAGACATATTGGGTTGCTAAAGGATTGTACATACGATGAGGCTCTGGTAGTTATCATTAATCGAGCAGTGAAGAAACTACGCAACAAGGAGATATCAATGGTATGTGTACATTGGCTGTTTCATGGTGCCGAGCAAGACACATGGCAGCGAGACGACTATGTGGCGAATCACTTCTCTCAAGTTATGAGTGTTGCTCTGTGTTATATTTTTATTCTAGTAAATTTCGATGACAAAATTTGTTTTAAAGAAGAGAGACTGTAGTGACCCATATTTTTAGACATGAAGTCCATGGGTTCAATATGTATTTTCAAATATGAATTAATGAATTATAAATGAAAATACACGATTTTACCACAATTGTATTAATTAGTATGTGTATTAAATAAAAAATAAAATAAATACTTAATGATAGATGGTAACAACAGTAATAATAATAATAAATATTTCATAGTGGGAGTTCATTAGATGATGAAATGATTTAATAAAATAAATTAATTTTTACATGTATATATATATATGATACAAAATTACATATGATGATTGGGTTGGAAAATACATACAAACATACATACATATATATATATGATAAAGGTGTGTTTGGTCGGATAATGGAAAAGAAGAAAAAGAAAAGAGGGAAGAAAATCTACCATTTTCTTAAGCATCCAACACTTTATGTAAATTATTTTCACCTCTTTTTAATTCAGAATTGTTATAAAAGTTATGAATTACAATTTTGCTAGTATAGTTTGAAATAGAAGTGTTAGTCGATTGTGTAACCCAAAACTAGGATGTATTTTCACTAGTTTTAAAACTACATAATATATCATTGTGTTCAAATCAACGAGTAAAATATAGATATATTATTTGTTAGTACCCATATAGGTAGTAAGAATTTATATGACAATTGGAAGTCTACACATAGAGAGTATACCTATTAATAAATACTAAAATTTTAGTTAGCAGTTACTAAAATGTCTAGAATGAAATTTTAAATTCAATGACTAAAATTATGACTTTTGGAGGTCAATTGATATATTAAATTTGCATTATACAATTTGAGGATTAATGAATAAAAATGTATTTAAGGTTATATAATGTTAAATAATAAGAAATTGTAATACTTCGATTATTTTTGTATATATATGTATGCGTACACGATTAATTGATTAATTGGTTAATCAATTAATTAATTGGCATATATATATATATATATATTAATTGGTGCATATATACGTGACATATTATTTTGAATTAATTGTTATATGTTAATTGGTGCATATATATGTGACATATAATTTTGAATTGATTAATTGGTGTAGACATATATGTATATATATAATATATGCATTAATGTAACCATACGTATATATATAGAAATTATAGCCAGCATACCATATATATTTAATAGAAATTATGGAAATTAAATAGCTATTGATATTTAATGAATATATATATACATATATTAAATATCTATTTAACCAGAAATAACATCAGCTATTGATATTATAGAAAGTATACCGTATATATTTAATAGAAATGATGCAAATTAAATATCTATTGATATATATATATGGCAACCTTGCTTAAGGGAATGGATGTCAAGCCATCCTAACAAACCAAACGTTAATAACTTCTTTTTCTTTTATCAATAATTGGCCAAGTTCATTTAATATTAAATTTATGATTATGTTCTAATAATAAATATATTTACTTAATTTAACAATTTAGATTTTTGTAATATTTGTACGTCAAAAACATAGTTTTAAATTATAAAATAATTAATAAAAAATAAAATAAAAATAAATAAATAAAAATATTAGTTTATAAAATTATTAATAGATTAAAATAAAAAATTGACCTGAGAAAAATTGATTGATCAAAATATCAGTAGATTAAAATCTAAGATTTGGTTAAAAGAGCAAATATAACATTTATTGATTGAAATAAAGAAAAATAAAATCAACAAATAAACAAGCAAATAAACAAATAAGAGAAAGAAAAAAAAAAAAACTGCAAGTTACGTTTTGCATTTGGGCGAAGAAGAATCCAGATTTTGGTTGCTGCGTTCACATCGCACGGAAAAGAAGAAGAAATGGGCTTTTGCATTTTGGTGAAGGAGACGAAATGGAAGAAAACTTAAATTTTGATTGGTCATTGCATAGAATGGTGTGGGGCGGTGGAGCATTTCCATTGCATTTCGTATTTTGTTCTCACGTCCAGAACACACCAAAAATTAGCATTTTTTTTTTCTTATTTCATTTTCACACCCAGAATACACCAGAAACTCACAGAGAACTCTCAAAATCGAACGAAGAAGAAGAGGAGAATCTAGATTGCTCTTGCTATAGCGTTTGGACGAAGAAGGAGAACAAAACCAACTAATGTCGGGGTTTAGGCGTAAAGAAAGAAGCAACTGTGCGTTGCTGCTCTTGCAAAAAGAAGAGGAATGACACCAACCGTGCATCCGGTGCGTGAAGAACTCAGATCACCAACTTGGGGTTGTTCACGCACGATGGAGAAGGAAGAACGCAATACGTTGCTGCGTTGGGACGACCGAAGAACATGGCAGTCATTGTTGAGGTCGTGCAAAGAAGAAGAACAGCCATGCGTGCATCTATTTGTGCGTGAATGAGAGGACAAAGGAAGATCAAGATTTCGTGCGAAGAAGAAGAGAAGACGAACGGCTATGGATGTCTTCACTATTTTGAGCTCAAATCCGAGAACGTGATGCCCTAAAATCTGGTTTAGCAGCCATTAGAGCACGTTTAGGGCATCGCAAAGTTCCTTTCAAATAGGGGTTTTGAAGTTAAAAACATTTTGGAACAAGGTGAGTTCATTTTCATGTCTAATGGGTGATTTTCTAGCTCTAATCTTGGTATTTAAGAGATTGATTGTTGGTTTTTGGATGTGTAACAAAGAAATTGAAAAGATTTCACGTTCAAAATGTTAGAGGCGTGGTGAAATTTATTTTTTCTAAAATTTAATACCTTAAACAATTTTTTTTTTTTTTTTGTATGAAAAGATGCTGAATTTCAAATTCAACGTAGGTCCGAAAGCTTAAAACCCAATTTAGAGGGATTGGAAACCAACTTTAGAAGCACAAGGATTTTGAGTACCAAGAATTGCAATTTTAAAAAGGGGTTTTGAGCTGTACTATCCTAAAACTTTTAAAACATATAACGTCACTTCCAAGAAAAAATATAAATTTAAAAAAATAAATAAATAAAAATATACGATATTGGTGTAGATATGATGGCACGAGACTTGTGAAAAAATATAAAAATAAAATAAATAAATAAATAAAATAGACTTTTTTTTTCCTTGCTCAAGATTCGAGTAAGGAAATAAAAAGAAAGAGAAAAGAAACAAGAAAAAAAAAGTGAACCAACGAAAAAAAGGACGGAGACTTGTGCCCCACGATTTGACGAACAACAACAATGAAAAAAAATGGAAGCAAAAAAAAAATTAAGTTAGGGCTTGTTAGGGCTGGTTGCGTTCATGTGGTGAAGAACAGGGAAGGAAGAAGGAAGAACGAAACTATTGTTGCTGCTACTGTGTTTGCTAGCCATGAAGAAGAGAAATGAAGGAAGAGAGGGACGGTGATCAGTGGTTGAGGAAGAGCAAAACCAGCAATTGCTAGTTGTTGCTGTTGTTGCCGAACGAGGAAAGAACAAAAAAAATATTTGAAGCTGTGTGTGTTGTTGTGATTTGCGAAAAAAAAAAAGAGAGGAACGAAAGGGTTGTGTTTGCTAGTCCGAGAAAGACGAAGAAAACATCCAATTGTTGTGAGTTGTGCATGAGGAAGGAGAAAACCAGAAATTTCTAGTGCTGCTGTTACAACGCATGAACGAACAAAGAACAAACCAGATCTACTGCTGCTGCGTCCCTATTGTAGTTGTTGGTGTGATTTGGGCGATACGAAGCAGTCGTTGCAACTGCTAGTGCACGAAGAAAAGAGAAACGAATTGAAGATCTACTACTGGTTCGTCCATCCGTGAAGAAGAAGAAGACGAACCGAAGAAGGGGAGTTGTGTTGTGTACGTTGCTAGTGCATTTGGACAAGAGGAGTCGCAGCTGTGCATTGCTACTGTGCGCACGAAGAAGAACGAAGACAAAAGAAAACCCGAGTACAATTTGTTTCGCACGCGACAAGGAATGGAAAAGAGTTTTTGTTCAAAACCCCTTCTAATAGATCTAGGGCATCAAAAGTTCATTTCGAAAAGGGGTTTTGAGGTTAAGAACACTTCGGAACATGGAGAGCTTCATTTTGCGCTCTAATGGACATTTTAGATGATTTGTGTTGGTATTTTGGTAGATTATTGCTATAACGTGAAGCTTGAATGTGAATATTTAGATCTGTTATAGATCTAAGGCATCAAATCTAATTTTAGATAGGGAACAAAAGGGGAAATCCGACGAGCCACGTTCGAAATAGCTCGGGTGTAAGTAATCATGAAATCCTCTCTTGAAACCATGTTTTGAGATGGATCTACATGTTTCTGAGTTGTATGTGTGCTAAATTTCAGATTGAAACAGTTTCGTAGAGGTTTGAAAACCTCGATTGGTGATAGACGAGGGTTACAAGTCCAGATTTGCGTAAGCAAGGTGAGCCACGTTTTTCACCTTTGTATGTGGATTTTAGTGATTTGTTTGAATGCAAAGAAAGAGATTTGAATTTTCAGAGCTCTCCGTAGTTGAAAATTAGTATTTGGAGGCCATATTGAAGGTTTCAGTGTTTGGAACCTTTGGATTTAAAATTGAAGAATTATTTACCTATAATAGATGTGAAGAATGAATTTTTGAAAGTCCAAAATCTTTTATAGTTAAAAAAGAGGATTTTTGGACTTTGTAACTAGTAGTTGGACATTTAGAAATCTTTTTTTTTTTGTTTCATAATAAATTTACTTTTGATATGAATGAATGATTTTGATATGAAAAAGAAGTATGATCGGAGATTGAATTTACTTGGAGTCTTGATGTGAATATTAAATATTAGAATCGTCTTGTTAAAGTAGAAAATATTTATTTGAGAGTTAAACAAAATTTTAAGGGGTTTTAAATATTGAAATTTAATTTATCTAAATTGAAGTAGAAATAGAAATTTTTGGAAAAGATTCCAAGTTAGAAAAAAAAAAGAAAAAGATATGGAAGTTTTAAGAGTATCCAAGCCCTTGAATATTTATCAGTTATAGTGGATGAATGGTAAGAGACTTGAGAATTAATTATTTGAATTCTCTATTTTCAGATTAAAAGTTTAAAATAGTAGAGGGGTTGCTTTGTCTAAAATATAAGCTTAGATTATTTCTAATTCATTTTGGATGAATAGTAGGAACTTGAAAATTAATTAATTAATTATTTTGATTTTAATTTCAGATCAAGAATATTAGGGTGGCGCAAAGGTGCGAGTGACTAGAAAAAAAATTTAAGTGGGTGGCATTAGTGTACTCTCTAGCCTTATTTAGACTTTGAATGCAAAACATGATCCCTTTTTTATTTAATGTAACTAGAGACATGCTAGGATATTTTGTGATTTTCTGTTTGTAATGATGTAATGTGAATTCATGATGATCGGTTATTTGTTTTAATATCTTGCGTAGAGATTAGCTCCATTAAAATATTTCCTGAATGTTTAAACATGCAAATCTCTTTTATTTCGAAAATTATTTTTATGTCAAATGATGATTGGTATGAATTCAAATGAACTATGAAACTAAAGAAGATTAAAAGATGATTAAGAACACAAGTACCGGTGCGATGGATGTGCTATAGGTACATCATAGGTCTCCTTGCGATGGATGAGCCATGAGCACATTGTAGGTATCCCCACCAAAAAGCTGCATGCGGCAGCTGATATTGTCTTCGGAAGTTGATAATAGGCATAGAGTGTTACCCCTTCCTTAGTCTGTGGTCCCACGATATTGTTGTAAAGCATGCCCAAATTTGCTCTTAGACCACATGGGCTTATCATGAGGGTTATGGACTCTTCCGGTCTTAGGTTACAATCAAATAATTAAATGTGTGAAACGTCTAATGTAATGAAAGCGCTTGCATGTTTTGTTTTGTTTTCTGTGTGAGTCAACCAACACCACGAAAGACTACTATATTGTTGAAACCCCATTGTGGAGGTTGTTAGTGAACTCGCAAGTATACGAGATCGCTTGTAGTAATATCCGGAAAGTCCGGGTATCGTCCTCAGGGAATACAAATGGTAATTGAATTTTCTTTAATAACAAAAT
>JAJIYU010018157.1:0-11327 GCA_030144865.1 Tinospora cordifolia
TACAGGATTATGAATCTTTGCAATTTAATTTTCTGCAATATTTAATAATATGGCATTGGGCATGTATAATCCCTTATGTAAGAGTTAGGTATATTGGACCATTAAAATATATATATTAAACCATTAGGAAAAAAGATATTCTTTTATCTTATAACTTGGCTAAAAGTATACAAGATAGGTACCCATGAACAACTACTACAATATATAGAATGAATATTTTATTTCAGAAAAAATATATTTTAATGCATAAATTTTAATGGTTTCATTTTATATACATATCTGTGTGGGGGATTTGAGATGTTATATTTGTGGTCAACTTACAGCTATTTTGTGCTCCAATTACAAAGTCAAATGTGTAACTTTTAAAAATAATAATAATAATAATAATAATAATAATAATAATAATAATAATATTCGTAGCTAATATAATTGATTATATATGTGACCGTTGCCCTTTTAAGGGAGTTACCAAACTCATGTCTAGCCCATTAATCTATTTCACCACCTTTTTCAGTGTAAGGAAGTGATAAAAATTCAACTTGATTAAAACTTTTAGAGTTATAAAATATTTTGATGTGGGACACCAATATATATATATATATATACATTAAAAATTAGTTCATAGCTAGTGCTTTGTGACTTGGCCTACTATCTAGTGGGCTTCAGCAATCCAATCTACTTCTCCTGTTGGCCATGTCTATGAAAATTGTTAAAAGTTAGGGCATTTATAATTTGTTAGTATATATATGCATTAAGGATTTATTGCTTATTAGAAGTGCTAGTTATATTTTTATGAAAAAATAAAAATAAAAAGTTTTCTGGCCACTTTTGGGTATTTTATCTAAGATTTTCTTTCCTACATCTATTAATTGGTATTTAATTAGATTTGGTGGCCTTTCATATAATTTGATTATTAATTTCTCTTCCCCTAGATTCAAAAGTTTATGAACTCGTCCTAAAAGCAAGCTGCATTTTTTAATAGAAAGGCGTAGATTAAGATTACCAACAAAGGGCACTCGGCCAAATGATGAATTAGCAAAGGAGATAAAATCATGCGGCTAGTGTTGAATGAAGTTGATGATCACTCTGATGATGAAATTTTACATGGTGATCACTTTTTCTTTCCTAAAAATATGGAAACAAATCGCTCAAAATCTCAGTGAAGGAATGCAAAGAGATCTTTGGAATACTAGAATTAGAACAGATGAGAGTTTGGGCTTTCTCAATTCAATAAAGAATTTTTTAAAAAAAAAAATTAAAAGTTAAATGTGAAGATAATATTTGGTCTTATTTGTTTAAGATTCTATGTTAAAAAATGTTTATGAAAAAATAATTATTAGAAAATTAACTGTAGAAAGTGATTTTAATCCTGTTAATATTGTTTATGAAAAAAATTAATTATGATATTGTTAATTATCATTTAAAAAAATTACTTAGTAGATCAACAATTTCACCATTATTTATAAATAGGCAGTTTTAATATTTTAATTTGGTAAAGACATGATGATTATCTTGACATAATCTTCTAATTGATTAATTAAATTGCAATTTTTATTTTTTTTTTTGTAATTAGATTGTAAAAGGTATTTTCCCAAATGGCAAAAGTTGAAATTTGTGTCTTAAAACAATCATATTTTATTTTCGTAATAATATTACTTAATAATTAAGAGTGGAATAGGAAAATAGAAGACATAATAAAAGCATTAATGTCCTCATACCTTGCAAAAGTGGTAACTCCAAATGTTGTTAGATACATCAAGTGGAATATGACATAAGCCTCACTTCTTTCCTTTTTTAAGAGACTCAAGTGTGGAAAGAATCAATGTAAGGGATCATCTCCTTGTTCACACCACTGCATTTTTCAACTCTTTAACCATTTGCTAGAAGAAATGTCAATCTAATTACTATAATTATAATAATTTGTACAATTACAACCCTCACACTTATTGGATGAATGAATATGTGTCATAATTGAAAAAAAAAATGTTAATTTAATTTCTTCTGCCTAAAAGAAGAAGATCACTTCAATGCAAAAGATTGGAGAATTTCAGGAGGATTTTGATTCCATCACTCAAGAGGAAGAAAATGCATTACAGGACCCAAAAATGAAAATAACAAAAAGATCAATGATACACAAGGCAATGTACATTGCATGGGATAATGCAGATGCAAACCCCATAGAGCGAGCGATGTCGCTTGCTTTTGCCATTCATGGAAAGGCAAAGGCGCAAAACCGGAATTCATGGAAGACTGTTTCCACTCCTCCACAATTCCCATTTATCAGATTTTACAACAAGGCAAAGAAGAAGCTATATTAACATCTGTATTTACATTTACTCAACAGTAATCTCTAGTATGGTGGTGAGCCTGGGTCTTCTATATCTTCTTAACATCAAAGAAGAGCAAACAACAGTTACAGATGAAAGGGCCATGCAAGCACCAGCTACCCACGGCGGCAACTTGAACCTTAACACTGGGAAAAACAAGCCAGCTGCTATTGGGATAGCAACCACATTGTAGGCCATGGCAAATATGTAGTTCCAACGGATTCGGGAGAATGTCTTTCTTGAGAGATCAATTGCTGTTATCACGTCTTCTAGGTTGTTTCTCATCAGCACATAATCTGCAGCTTCAATGGCTATATCTGTTCCTGCACCAATCGCCATGCCCACATCAGCTGCAGCAAGAGCAGGAGAGTCATTGATTCCATCCCCGACCATTGCAACTACGCTCCCATCTTTCTGAAATGAGCGTATAACATCAGCTTTTCCTGCTGGCAAGACCTCTGCATTTACATCTTCAATGCCCACCTGACACATGAAAATGTTTCTGTTCACTCCATTTTTTTTTTAAGTTGAGAAGCAAATTTGCAAGTAAATAAGCAAATTCAAGTGTATGTAGGTACCTTTGAATGAGCCTAAAAGGTTTATTTTCTCAAGAACATAAAACATTCCAAAGTTCGCATGAATCCTAAAGCTATGATCACACAATGTTGAGACAGTTGCATTTTTAATCAATCATACAGTTTAGACGTAATTAATTACGCTACCATAAACTCCTTAAAATTTTCCAAGCCAGGTTGATTCAAGGTGTTTCAACTCGGGATGAGAAAGAACATAGTGGCAAAGACTAGAGATGATCACAATGCTTTTCCATGCAATCAATCGAGGTACTTTGTTACAAACATATATTCAAATATACAAACTATCAAAATTGATTCATTCTAAAATTTATTTACTAAATTTCTAATAAGTTATGAAATCAAGATACTGAAAAAATAAGATCTGATTTGCTCCATAACTTGGACTTAAAATCTGCTCAAACGTCATACTAAAGTAAAAGCAGTACTTGAAATCTAAAATTAGTTATCATAATAGCATTTTTATCTATTTTCTATACACATGCCACTAATACTCACAAAACAACACAAGTCCTAAAATTTTTACAATCCAATATAAGATGTTAGGGCATAATCAACATAGAGAAAGAGCACAAACCTCCTTAGCCACTGCCCGTGCCGTTCTCCAATTATCTCCAGTAACCATGACAGGTCTGATGCCCATTTTCTGTAGTCCTTCCACAACAACAGCTGCTTCTCTCTTAAGAGGATCTGCTAAGCCCAAGACTCCAACAAGAGCATCTTCATATGCCACAAGTATTCCTGTTTTGGCACTTTCTTCTAGCTCCACGAGGAAACTTTCTGCCTCAGAAGGTATGGATATTCCATTTTCAGTTAACAAGTTCCTATTACCAACCTGCCAAATACAAGTTCCTTTTGATTGAGAATTAAAAAGAAACATCTGTTTTCTATTTATTTTCTGAATGATGTATAAGATATTAAAGGCACTTACCAATGCCCTTTTGCCATCTATAAAGCACTGCACTCCTCTACCAGGCAAAGCAGAGAAGTCTGAAACGTCAAGAAGCCACCCAGCGTACTTAGCCTCCTTGTTGTGTCCTTGGGTATCGTTGGTATCAGAAAGTTCATCAAAGAAATGAAAATGTCGGGCATAATCAACAATAGCTCTTCCGAGTGGATGCTCACTGCTAACCTAAAACCATGAAAAGAACCATCTGGTGTTTATTACAATAAAAAACAAAGACAATACGATAGTGAAAACAAAACCAAGAAACGAGAAACAACCTCAGCAGAAGCAACCAAAGTGAGGAAATCTCCACGATCCATTCCTGAAAAGACTTTTGCTGTTGTGACCATGGCTTTTCCCTGTGTAAGGGTACCTGTTTTGTCGAACAACACATACTTGACTTTCTGAGCTCTTTCCAAAGCATCTCCTCCCTTTATAAGTACACCATTGTTAGCTCCAACACCTGTTGCAACCATAATAGCAGTGGGCGTAGCCAATCCGAGTGCACAGGGACAAGCAATCACCACAACTGATATCGAAAACATGAGGGAAAAAACAAAATAATTTCCATTTTCAGGCACCCATTCTTCTGGATAGACTCCTAATACTCCAAACCCATACCTGCAGAGGATCAAAAGGGAAAATAAATTTTAAAACAGCGAATTAATTGTATGCTTCAAGATTAATTGTTACAGCAGTTTAATCTGAACTTACCATCCCAATAATGTCAGCAATCCCAAGGAAATAACTATAGGAACAAAAATGCTTGCAACCTGAACAATACAGACGCCATTATGATGAGGACTGTCATATAGCTGTGTAAATATAAAATACAACACTGATCGAACAACCTAAAAAATGACGCCTTTGACATTCAATAAGAGTGTAAAACACAAGCCACGCACAAAGTTGACAGTATAGACATTATATAACTCAATTTGATCCTAAAATAATCTGTCTAAAACATCTAAAGTGAGGAACATCCAACAAAATACATTTTTGTACACCTAAAGTGAGTCAAGGAATTATGTACAGAGCTGAGCTGAGTCCGAAAATAAAGATTTTAACCATACAATCTGTATCAAAAGTGATAATCAAAGAATTATAGTGAAAGATGAAGAGAACAAAGAGATGTTAAAAAAATATTCTGAAACTATGACATCCCACAAGGCATGAGAATCTCGATAATGCAGGTTCTGAACAAGGATCTATATCATACAATCTTACTCCTATTTGTCCAAGTATGCAACCTCTAGTCACCAGGTGCATTCTATTCTAAAGAAAAAATATTATATAGATTAAATCATTTAGAAGTTTTTTTTTTTTTTTTTTGGATGACGCAATGGTATCCAAACTTTAAGCCTGACTCAATCGGAGACCGCTCCAAGGCCAAGACCTAATGATAATAGGAGACTCAATCGGTGGATGGATGACTCAAAACCGGGACACATTTCTCAGCATCACGCCGTTTAGGCACTGTATCCAAGGCAACCATCACGCCAGTGCCCCTGGGAGCTCATTTAGACATTTCAAATGTAGAAGGATTGAAAAAGATAAAAATAAAAGCTTTAAAAATTGAAACATTTGATTTTGTAGAACAAGGACGTTTGAAGTTTATCAAGAATAAGACTATCAATGAATTGAAGAAAAGAACTAGGATCTAGGGCTGGATGAATACATTATTGTTAATTTGTTATATATTGCTAACAGCACAAAGTATTCAAAGATAAATGTCTTGGTACTCACAAAGTATAACCCATATTTACATTACATACAAAAAACATGAAAATAAAGAGATTCCTAGAGTCAAGACAATTAAAGGAAATCAATGTTCCCAGGTGGTCATCAGACCCTAATCAAGTTTGTGTTAGCTTGCTACATGCTTAAAAATCTGAGGTTTGAACCATGAAATTACAATTATCATATCAAACTACAATTATGAAAAATCAAACTTTATTTGTATGTTAAAGACTCTGGTTAGGAACAAGGTTTAAGGTAAAAGAACCTAAAAATCTTATGCTTTTGGGATACTTCAGGAAATTTTTCTTTAACACCCCAAGGAAAAAGAGCAAATGTAACTCCACATGCTCCAACCCTTTTTCCTTCTCTCTCTATTCGTAGGAATCATGTTAACACCACACGATTGACATTGTTAAAAAATAGAATTTCAGATGAAGAGATTGAGCTACGAGCCAAGACTCACTAGCATTAAAATCAAAAAAGCACCATTTGTTATTTAAAAAAAATGCATTGAAATGGAAAATTGGACATTTTTAAAATTCACAACTATACTTACAAAATCAGCAAACTTCTGAACAGGAGCTTTGGACATTTGAGCCGTTTCCACCAGAGAAATTATCTGGCTCAAGACAGTATTAGACCCCACTTTTCTTGCTTTTATATGAAGAACGCCATGAAGATTCATTGTACCTCCTATAACAGCAGAATTCAATTCCTTCAAAACAGGAGTAGATTCACCAGTTACCATGCTCTCATCAATGTAGCTTGAACCCCACAAGACCACACCATCGGCTGGAACTTTGGATCCAGGAGAAACTTTCAAAATGTCACCAGCTTGAATTAGCAGTGCATCTATTTCCCTTTCTTCAGTAACTCTCCCTCCTGGAATGAATAGAAACAACTCACTCAGTGAAAATTATTGTGCAATTTAAGAAAGACCTCAGAGATATAGAACAAAAAACATGTTATCCATCAAATTAACAATGGTAGACTTCAGCTATCAAGGTAATTTACCAGCATCTTTGGTAAGCAAGACAGCTGTTGCTGGTGCAAGCTCAACCAACTTCTTGATAGCATCTGATGTCTTTCCCTTGGCAAGAATTTCCAAATACTTTCCCAACAACACAAATGTTATAAGCATGGCACTTGTCTCAAAATAAGTTTGTGACCAGAATCCAGTTAAGGCACCATATAGAAGTGCACACACAGAGTACAGGTAAGAAGCAGTAGTCCCAAGTGCAACCAGAACATCCATGTTTGTTGAACCATTTCGCAAGGCTCTACCAGCTGCTACATAAAATCGCTTCCCAATAACAAATTGAACAATAGTAACCAAACCAAACTTTAACCAATCTCCCATTTGAAAGGGACCACATCGCCAAAGCAGTACAGAGTATAAAAGAGGAATATGGGGACAAACTACCTTTATGAAAATGAGAGGAATCTGCATCAAATTAATGAAAAATTTAAAAAAATATATATATCTCAACTCTTAAAGCAAGAATAATAATAGCATGTCCAGAAGTAAAGGATATACAAGCTTCGGTATTTTTACTCTCTCTTTTACTTAGAATGTAAATTGTTTACTCCAGATTGTATGGAAGTAGCAAACTACTGCTATAACACATAAAAACCAAGAAATTGCCACTAGTATTTTCATACCAAGTAAGATTATACGTACACTGAGAATCAGACTTGAAGTGAAAAGCCGAAACATGTTTGAAGATTCTTCTATATTATTAGAATTCATTGTCTCGTACGGGTTCCTCACAGTTGCATTAAATTTCCCATTGCTTGCTCTAATGATTTCGTCAACTATCAATCTCGGACCTATAACTTCAGGATCAAAGAAAATTTCTAATTCTGCAAGATTTCTGTCAAAATGGAACTGTCTCACCCCTTTCACACTCCCAAGTATGCCTTCCAGAATGTGCACCTCCATTTCATTGAAAATACCAGAGATGAGTAACATAATTTTGTCCCGTTGACTGCTCTGTACAAAAGCAGCTTCAAAACCAGCATCTTCAATTGCCTCAACTATCTCCTCCTTACTAATAGAAGTAGGTTCATATTCAACCTCTCCCAGAGAAGTAGCCAAGGCAACAACTGCTCTTTTAACACCAGGGAGCTCTCTCAAAATACCTTCAACAGAGTTTACACAGTTTGTACACGTCATACCTCCTATCCTAAATTGTCCCACTAAAGTCCCTTTTGATTTTGATTGAAAAGGATTGGATTCTCGAAGGACCTCTGCATCAAATCCAGCATCTTCAATAGCATTCTTAATTTCATCCTCCTGCATACCAACCAACTACGGTAAACAGCTTGGAGACAAGTTCCTCAGAAGAAAACCTCATGTAAAGTCATTATGATGGTGATTCAGTCATTTTAGAAATACTTATGCATGGAACAAAATTGATGAGAGATCCAACAAAGTGGGGGGCAAAAATTCAAATATATGTGCATATATACATTGCATTTGTGTGTGCATGTTCTTGTGTGTTGGAAATGCCAATGGCTGTTATTCATTTATTTTGCATGAAATGAGGCTTCCTTTCAACTTGTTACTTTTCTTTTTGATATATTGCTTTTTATTTCTTGTCAAAAAATTTATAATAAAAATTATCAAATGTTGTTTCACATGGAATAATATTAACATAATTAGCTCTAGCCACTTGGTACAAGAGAACAACTGAATGTATGTAACAAAACAGGCCTTGACAACATTGATTTAAAGAGTGACTTCTTTTAGGAATTGCAACAAGTGTATTACCAAACACGAGAAAAAGAAACAGGAAAAAGATTCGTTGAAATGAATTCAAAGGAAAGAGATGATTCCTTATAAGGGGATAACTTGGATTTTATCTGTTTTACATCATATATTGATGAAACTGTGAAATTTTCTCACGTAGAACGTGCCTCCATGACCACATTCTTTGACAAGGTTTAAGTGAATTTACTTTTTAGCTAAGGCCTTGTTTGATTACATGAAAAAAAAAATTCATGAGAAAATGTTGGTCTCTAATAAAAACTTTTTTAAGAAAATATTCTAAAGAAAGTTTCTCATGCATATTTGATTGCATATGAAAAAATTAACTTCCTTATTTTCAGTAACTCACCACATCTCATGTGCTAAATCTTATATTTTTCAATGGGAAAATATAATTTTCTCATCGTTTTAAGTAGGGAAAAAAAAAAATCATGAAAACACAAGAAAATTGTTAAAAAAAATTTTTAAAAATTCCTTCAAAAAACTTGAGTTTCCAAACACAAGAAAATGCCTTTTTCCTAAGAAAATCTCTATTTTCCTTGGAAATATTTCTTTTCCATGTAATCAAACAGGGCCTAAATGGAAAATGCATTGCATAGTTGCACATGATTGATCAGAGATCAGATATACAATCACAAACTTGCTATATCACGGACAGTCAAAGGTAGAGTACTGCAAGAAAAGAAATTACACCATTCAGCCACATTTCAAATTATGCATACTCGCATATCCCTTCTCACGCATGCAAACAAATCATCTTAAACCCAGCCCCTAAAAACACATAATTCATCAGACACTATAGCTACTCATTAATCCTTATAGAGACTACTCTTGACTTGCTCCCAATATTCTTAATACCATTAACTAGCCATGAAAACCTCCTTTTTTTTTGGGTTAAATCTCACACGTCTTGGGATCCCTTCCCAAGTCCAACATGACTGTAAAGCAGCTTTTAAGAGAATATAAATACATACAAACAGATACTAAGAGAATACCATCCTCTCAAAATTAAGGAAAAAAAAAGAGAACAAAAATTAAATGAAACTTCCGCCAGAATCATAGTCAGCTTCTTTCAATCTAAACATATCATAACCATGAAAATGGATCAAAACACCTCTTTTTTCTTTCAAATTTAGCGTCAAAAACCAAAACGAAAGAGAAGTCATGAAGATGCTCTGAACCCAGGAATTTATCATCATCAACCATCCTATGCAGTATCCAAAAGCTAGAAACACCAAAGAATTCGAATTCCAGAATTTCAAGAATTAAAAGGGAAAATCGATTTCTCCAAATTCAACACCTACCCATGATCCAAAATACCATAATTAACCAATTCAAAAATCTAATCTTAGGAATCAAGATGCAATTAAATCGAAAAAAAAAAAAAATCTGACCTTAACCAAATTAGGATCGTAAACAACATCTGCTTTGTTCTGAAGCAAAGCGACGGAGGCTTTAACAACACCGGGGATGGCAACAAGCGCTCCCTCGACGGAATTGGAACAAGCCGCACATGTCATCCCTGTAACCCTCACCTGAATCCTCCTCATGCCCTTCTCCTCGTCATCCTCGACCACCACAACCACCTCATTCTTCCTCTCCCTCTCTTCTTCTTCGTATGAATCCAGTAGGCCTACCTCTTCCATGTCGTCGCCGCCGCCGCCGGAATTATTCTCACGCCGACGACCGGAGTGCGCTGTCGTCAGCTGAACGTCCCTGAGCCCCGGAGCCATCGACGGAGCTGTGCGTGTGTGAGAGGGAGAGGGAGACAGAAAACGCGGAGGAAACGAAGGTGACTTTCCCGAGAGAAAATCGTCGTCTGTACAAATTTATGTAGCAGGCTTGGGAATGGGAAGTCGTATTTCATTTGCCAGAGATGCCCTTGGTGAGACACTTGAATGACTTCCATATCCTTGTACTTTTCAACCTGTACTACCACCAAAACACCAAACCCAACAAACGATATGTTTCTAACACGGCAACGAACCAAAAAAATGAAGGATTACGAGTTCAGAATTTTTGGAGTTTCTAATTCTGGTTTTATTGGGTTCTAGTTTTTACCATTGGATAGTAGGAAATGGAATGAAATATCTCATTTTATCCCCGAGCTGGTAATAGCTGAATTGGTTAAAAAAAACATGTTCAATCTATTTATTTTTAATTAAGAAAGTCAGCTTAAATCTTTTTGTCATGCTAAGTTTTGACGGATTAGTTTTGATGAAAAAAATCAATTAAATATTAAAGATTAATAATCAAAAAATAAGATATACTTCGGTGCACATAATTGTTGGATTTTTAGCTCAATTAAATTGAGTTAGAAATAAGGCTTGGCTGATTCACCCAAGATGTAAGCGGAGTTAGTTATATGATCAACAAGTTTGTGAATTTCATCTAATTGATAGTCAGTTGCATGAGATGACTTGAAAAGTGGTGTAACAAAACATGGTTTGATCAAGTGGGCTTGGCTGAAATAGATATATATGAGATAATTTCACAAGAATACATACTTTGGTGTATGTCGAGCATAGACCCCATAGCCATTGTCAACAATATTAAGAATTTGTAGAAGACGATAGCTTGATTGCGTATTGTGGAGCTCTGAATATCTTGGGACAAGATGACTTAAGTCTAATATCAACTATTAAAGAATTCTTGAAGATTCATGCAAAACCCAACCTTCAGACACTCATTCAATATCAGGGCAAAATTATTGAAATATTTATAATCAACAATGACAAAACGTTAATTTAAAACATATAAATTAGGGTCCTCAAGAGATAGGTGTGCAACTAATGTTCCCTATCAACATCTGTGTTATGGGTCTCGACAAGTAATAAAACAACCATTAGTATTTTTAAGACATCTAAATTTCAATCATTATAAATAATTTACCATAACACCAAAATAATGCTATATCAATGGAAAATAATTGAATTAAACTAATTATACAT
>JAJIYU010018158.1:0-11319 GCA_030144865.1 Tinospora cordifolia
CCTCCAATCTATTCTTATAGCGCATTGTATGCATGATGAAAACTAATGCCGGATACCTCATCTGGCCGTTTTGTACCTATCTTTCATAATTAATATATTAGTTTCTGTTTCAAAAAAAAAAAAAAAAATTCTATCTCTTGATGTTTTACAATATATCCATCTTAACATGTGCATTTCCATTACGCTTAGTTTGTTTAGATCTTTTTTCAGTACCCAACATTTTTTTGCCATTTATTTCCCATGTAATTGAGAAAAGGCTTTCTTGAATCGAGATTCTTGAGAATCTCAAGTTTCAATTCTTTTGTTTGGATATATACTACTTTATATGAATATTAGATAACCTATGTTAATCAATATGTATTCTATTTCCAACTTTGGAATTTTTTATGCTTATCTAATTAAGTGAACTTTTGAACTCTCTCTTGCTTTTGTGCAGGTTGAACCGGAAGATACTAATGAATTAGATGTTGAAAGAGATGCAACCATCCTCTGTCGTCAAGGGAAGCACCAGCTTATTGTTGATGAACAAATTGGAATCAGATGCAGTCTTTGCTCTTTTGTGAAGCTGGAGAGCAAATATCTTCTTCCACTTATTGTAAGTGATGCTTGTGACTTGGCATTGTTGGACCTGTTCTTTATTCTCTACTATCTACTAATTTATTGACTTATTGTTATGAGCTAATCTCAGTAATACTCCTAAGCAGTTCCAAGTTAAGTTTTCTTGCTTCTTAATAGTTTCATATATTCAGTTTTCACCTGAAAGATTGTTATATTATTAGGTCTTTTTGGATTTAACATGAAATTAGTTTTTTGTCTGGCTTATTGTAGTAGAATTTATAGCATGGGGTATACCTATGTACTTAAGGGATGAAGAGAATAAACTTGGAAATATTGATTTGATAGTTTTCTTGATCTTTTTTTCTTTCATCTTTTTAGATATTGCCAATCTTTATAAATATCTTGCATTTTGGAGAAGAGCAGTTTGCATGATACACTGAAAATTAACTGGAAACTACATCTCATGTATCTTATAGCTAGATCTTTCTAGACTTTCTATTCCTTCTGACTAGCTGCAAATTGCCTGTATCCTTTATTAGTTGATGTTTAAAATTAACCTAGAATATTCATTCATTTTTTTTTTCATTGTCAAAACATGGGTTCACATCTTGCAGGACACATACCGCTCAGAAAGAATAGGCAGGAGAAATTATCTCAATAAGGAAAATCTCTCATTGTGGGATGAGTTTCAGTTTCATGATGATCCTGCTTCTCTGGGCTCCTTTCTTGAAACAAAAGGCACCATATGGGACAAGTTCCCAGATATCAAGCAGAAAATGTATCCACACCAACAAGATGGGTTTGAGTTCATGTGGAAAAATTTGGCAGGTAGCATTGACCTTGATAAGTTGCAGAAGCCAGCTGATTTAGAAGGTGTTGGTGGTTGTGTGATTTCCCATGCCCCTGGAACTGGGAAGACCCTTCTAACCATTATTTTTCTGCAGACATATATGGAGGTGTTTAGAGATTGCCGACCTGTCATTATGGCTCCTTGCAGTATGCTTCTAACCTGGGAAGCAGAATTCAGAAAATGGAAGGTTGACATTCCATTTCACAATCTTAATGCTCCTGACTTTTCAGGCAAGGAAGACAGATATGCTCTTAGATTGATTGGAGCTAGACCGCAAAAGAATAGGAAATGGAACCGCATAGTAAAGCTACTCTCCTGGAGCAAGGGAAGGAGCATCCTAGGGATCAGCTACTCTTTGTTTGAGAAACTTGCTGGGGAAAAATTTGTGAGAGGAAAAGAAGGTGAAAAGAGAGAGATTCCACGTGATCAAGAAGCTGAGGATATAAGGAAGATTTTGCTTGAGAAGCCCAGTTTGTTGGTTTTAGATGAAGGTCATACACCTCGAAATGAGAGAAGTCGTATCTGGAAGGCTCTGCAGAATATTAAAACAGAAAGGCGAATCATTCTTTCTGGAACTCCTTTCCAGAACAATTTTGATGAGCTCTATAATACTCTGTGGTTGGTGAGGCCAAAATTTGCTGACAGGATCTCCAATGAAACTCAAAAAGTGTTCCGAAAAAAATTAAAATTACACAAGAAAGAGGCAAGGGGAAAATGGGTTTCTTTAACAAGCTCAATTGGGAAACATGCTGATTCTAGATTGTTAGAGGTTGTCAGATCTATGATTGACCCTTTTGTACATGTTCATAGAGGCAGTATACTTCAACAGAACCTTCCTGGATTGCGGGACTGTATGATTCTTTTACATCCCCCCTTATTGCAGGTGCAAGTCCTGGAGGAAGTCAAAGATATACCGAACCCACTTGAATTAGAGCATGTTGTATCTTTGGTCTCAGTCCACCCTTCATTACTGTTAACTTGCAATCATTCTGGAATTCAGAAATCTTTGATTGAGAAAATCTCCCCAAAAAGCTATAGGCTAGACCCCAATAACGGGGTGAAAACAAGATTTCTTATGGAACTAATCAAGCTTGTTGATACAGTGAATGAGAAGGTTTTGGTTTTCAGTCAATTTATTGATCCATTTTTCCTAATAAAGGACCAGCTTCAAGCACATTTCAACTGGAGTGAAGGAAGGGAGGTATTGCAAATGGATGGAAAGCTTGATGTGAAACGCCGACAGTTGTTGATCAATCATTTCAATGATCCTTCTAGCAAAGTGAGGGTCCTACTTGCATCAACAAAAGCTTGTCGGGAGGGAATAAGTCTGGTTGGGGCTTCACGAATTGTTCTACTAGATGTTGTTTGGAACCCTTCCGTTGAGAGACAAGCTATAAGCCGAGCTTATAGAATCGGACAGAAGAAAATTGTGCATACATATCACCTGATCACTTCAGGGACAATGGAAGCTGAGAAGTACTGTAGACAGGTTGAGAAAGATCGGTTATCAAACTTGGTATTCTCTTCTAGCAATGGGAATTTAGTTGAGCAGAACTGTTCTTCATCCATTCCAGATGATAAAATATTGGATGCAATGCTTGGGAATAGCAATCTCAAAGATATGTTTGAGAAGATAATCAGCCAAAGAAAGACATTTGATTGAATCTTTTGATAATGATGCAACTCCCTATGAACGGCAATGAGAAGTGCCTTTTCTTGCTGATGTTTTCCTGGTTGATGTCTAAAATTATCTCCACATCTTGGTTTTGTCAAAAGTCATTGGCTCAGCGAAAATTATGGATGGCCTGCATCAAAGTAACATGTCAACCACCAGCATCCTTGTTTTTGCTGCACTGTAAGTTCTTAATTAGCTAGTATGTTTCTATTAGTGTCTACTGTGTGTAAATCGGTGATGCGGGAGTCTCTTTAAAGTTAATGCCTGAAAACTTCACTTGGACATTGGGTGATGATATACATAATTGGTAGCTCAGCAAAAATGGGCATAACCCAACATAACTAGCTAACCATGTTACTAAATGTATCCTAAGTATCTTAAACAGAACATAACTATTCTCTTAGATGAACTATTCTCTTGGATTCATACAGCACTCGTTCCACCTGATATTCACACACTTTTCAGCATTCCGGAAAGGGGTATTCTGAGCCCATATGAGACCATATTGGAAGGTGGTGATGGCGGCCACATGGTACGCCATATGGGAAGAACGGAACTCTAGACTTTTTTTTGGCAAAACAGAAATCGGAAAGGATGCTGTGGGAAAGATCCAATCTTTTGTTTGCAACATGAATATTCAGCAATAAACTAGGCTTAGGTTTTGGGAAATGGCTTTGTAAGGGGGGTAGTATTTTACAATCTCTATAGTTTTTGTTTTTGTTTTTTTTCAGCTTGGATATCTCATCCAGCTGCTTGTATTTCCAGATGTTTGTACTATCTTTTATTTTAATACATAGTTTCTGTTTCTAAAAAACTATTCTCTTAGATGAACTCTCTCTCTCTCTCTCTCTGGCAATCTGGTTGAGGTTGAACCCATAGCTCAGCTTAATTATTTGACATATGAGAAAGATCTTGGGTTCAAATTCCATCGCTTTTCAGGAAGAAGCTGACTACTATTTAACTAACTAAATGTTGTGTCCATGCTTTCTTTGGGACTTTGATGATAGCCACAAGGGGTATCTTCTCAATCGGAGATAGCCTTGCCTATTGATCATATTATAGAAATATGTGTAGCATTTTTCTGCATTGCCTTTCCAGTTTGCGTTGGACATTGTAAAGAATGGAGAAGAGCAAATGTGTAGGATTATCTAGCCATATCCATTTTTTGGTTTAAGATAAGCTAATTGAATTTATTAATTTGATGCATCACATGATCCTATTTATGTACATTGTGTACACATGTGAAGAAGAAAGGAATGTGTTTCCTTCATGTCTAGGCAGCTCAGCAAACCATAGATAATAATGAATGATGATATGATTTCTTGTTTGACAACTCATGAATAACCATTCTTAAAACACTTCTTATATTCAGGTTATTTTTGTTTGTCTATTTTTGTAATACATTCTTCTTTTAAACTATATTTCAGATGGTAGTTACTGTGATGGTGCTTCAGAAAATCTGAGACACCCAATTGCTGGCAAACGGGACTCCTTGAGACAATCTATGCTACGCTTTTGAGGCTTCAACAGACGTATATAATACATGGTGACAGATATACTTTTGAATTCTTCATTTTTCTCTAGCTTCAAATAAATTTTCTGCTCGTCCATTTTTGGATTTAACTTCAAAATCCTGTCTTTCTTGTATTTGTCTCTAAAGGCATATTTTGTAAACCAATACTTCATAATGTTAATTGTCTATACAGGCTCCATTCCTTTCAATATTTTTTGTTTTTGGAATAAGATGTTGATAACTACTTGACCTAAAAGCTATACTGCCTAAAAAATATATTCGAAGCAAACATATGCTTTAATATTCCTCCTAACATGCATGATATAACGTAGATCAAATTTATGATAGTAAATAGAATGGATTTACAAATGAGAGAAACAGGCAAATGCTTAATAGATTATAGAGGTTCCATAGATGGAGTGCTACTTAATCAAAAAGTTATAACTCTTTAGTTAAAGGCTCAACTACGTACATGAAGCAAAATAGGTGCTGGTAATTATTTGAGGTTCATGGATTGAAATATCATCACGTGGCATGTATACTTGTGGATGATGGATCCCTCCTTCTCATTGGCCTTAACTCCTTTTGGCTTTGTTACTTAGATTCGGGTATGGGTGTCATATGCAAGCACATATCTAGTGGTTTGACGTTTTCATTTTTTAAATTCCGAGACACAAACTTGGGGCTACATTTTATGTTGTCTTTTGCTTTTCTTTTCTTTCTGTTCTTTTTTTTTTAATGTTTTCATTTATTATCCTTTTTGTTCTCCTATGTAATTGAATTTCACTCATTAGTTATTATTTTCTTAATGATTATTTTCTTAATGCTTTCTTTTTCCATTAGAGAGTTTATTTTATATTCTAAAATAAAAAGATTCAGATCACATCCCAAACCTATGTTGGGAATAGGTACGTCAAGCTAAAGTAAAGGATCTCGGATAGCCTTTTGGAGGGTAACCTTACTCTTAGAGATGGTTAAGCAAGGACAATAATATAATAGTTAAAAGAAATATTTTTTTTAAAGGAGCATTAGATAAAAGAAAAAAGAGTGCACTCGATGCTCAAGGAGCCCATTGTTATAAAGTCTTAGGTAGGTTCAACGTATACGGCATTAACCTTGATTCATAGATATGTTTTCATGTTTGAAGATGTAACCTCCAAGTAACACTAGAGCAGCCATGCTTGCAATGAGGCTTGCTGTTCAAGAGTAGACAAAAACAGAAAGAGAAAA
The DNA here is from genome assembly GCA_030144865.1 of Tinospora cordifolia. Taxonomy (NCBI): domain Eukaryota; kingdom Viridiplantae; phylum Streptophyta; class Magnoliopsida; order Ranunculales; family Menispermaceae; genus Tinospora; species Tinospora cordifolia. The sequence continues at coordinate 5,827 of JAJIYU010018158.1, forward strand.
AAAGATTTGTCGATAAGTGAAGGCAGATTGGAGCAAGAAAAGAAAAGGATATGAAGATGCATTATATAACTCCGTAAGTCTGAGCCATTAAATCATGAGTTCAAAGGTTTACGGTGTGAAAGAACAATATTTCTCTTCCTTATCCTGGATAACTAGGCACCGAAAGTAGGTATGGCCATTTAATCATGCCATGGATGAAATATGACAAATTGTTCACAAACCCTCACTCTTTACTGGAGAATTCCATGAGAGAACTCTTGTAAAGTCTGATGATTATTTAACTCATGCTATAAGATTCCTATCGAATCCCCTAACAAAAATTGGCAGTTCCATTCAATCATGTGATGGATGAAATAAGTCAAATTGTTTGCAAACCCTCACTCTTTTCTGGGGAACTCCACAAGAAAACTCATGTAAAATCTGATTATTATCTAGCTAATGCTATAAGATTTGTATTGAATCCCTACCATATAACTTGGGAAAGAAGGCTAGCACCAATTATACATACACTATACAACCTTTACAATCTGTTCTGTCATTGACAATCTTTAACTTGTTTAAAAAAAATTTTCTACCAGCAGGTTGCCTAAACATGAGTCTGCATGCTTCTACATTTGATTTTTTTATTTGCATAGTTTCTGCCTTTTGGTTGTAAGTTAACTCTCTTTTTGTTAATAAACTTGTACTAGTGTCTCTGCATTACATGATAATTCGACCTTGTCCATTTCTCATTTTCTCTAGTTTAGCCATTAGCAAAAGTGCAAAAGTTAGCAACATTAGATGGAGACATCTTTTGGAAGTTTAACCACATTTATTCTGATTTGGGCATTCTTCAAACTCCTTTGTTTCAAGCATGTGTTTCATTTTATGGGAAGTTTTCATGTATTTTCACTTGTGGTAGGCCACATTATTTCTGTTTGGCCATACTATCAATACAATACACTGTGGTCTGCAAAATTGCCAAAGTTGCACCATGGCCATGATTTTGTTTGCTCAGATTTAAAGAGAAAGGAATGAATCAGAGTGGTTGTGGTACGGGATCTTTATAAGACATTGTTAAAACTCAAAACAAGTTCATGGGCTGTCCAAGTCTTCAAATATTTGGGTTTCTATGTAGGAGACGGCTATAAATAAGCCCTATCTTTCTTTCAAGTTTCTTTCGAGGTTCTCCGTTTTCATTTTAATATATTCTGCTTCTTTCCCATTGAATAATAGTAAATCCAGCTTCCCTGCATGAAACGATGGACTTGAGTTGCTACATCAGACCCAAATACTTGAAGATCTTCATTTCATGTCTTGAGCAGGCTTCATTCAGTAATATTTTCTGGCACAAGCCATCTCATGGTCTATATTTTCCACTTTCGAGATATTCTTATATATATGTATTTATGTTTATTCTAAATGATGTAGCATTAGATTTTACATTGACTAGATAACTCTAAGGAAGATAACTATTTTCTTTATGCCTGCTCTGTTGTAAAGTTTATCTTTTGTTTTGTCAAGATACAAGAGAAAGGAGGGGACAGGGTGCGTATTAACAGTGGCTGGCTCCAACTATTGTTTTTTATTTTTATTTTTATTTTGGTCATAGTAAGCAAGTGTTTTTTGTAAATGCTTGGCTTGTCTTGGGGAGGATACAAAGTACCTCACGGTTGGAGATTGAGAAAATGTTTAGGTTGATCCGAAGTGTGGGCTTGTGGCGCAATATTCAAGTTTGTTTCACTGTGACATGGATATAAGGGATTCATATCCAGAAACAACATCCCAATGTAAGGTAGGGTTCCATACATTGTCTGTTTGTGATACCTGCAGTGACAGGAATCTTTTCATTGGGTATGCCATTTTATTCTCCTTCATGTGATACCATTGGTACGTGGATGTGTTAGCACGCACATCCATGATATATATTTTATCTCGAATGAGCATTTGTGACCTTACTACTGGATAAATAGCCTATATGTAGTTGGTAAAGAGACGGCTTTGGAACCTAGAGGTCCTAAATTCAACTCTTTCTATTGCCTCACCTTAAGTGGTGAGGAATTAATAAGGTCTGGTGATGGGTATATAACTAACAAACTAATGTTGTTTCTGCGCAACAGAATAAAATAATAATACTAATTCTTATTATTAGGAATTAACTGAATAAAGCAAGCTTTTTATCTTTTTATTCAACCAAATTAATAAGGCAAACTTGAGCTCTTGACCAGGCACAAAAGTAAGTCTTTCCCTGTATAACATAAATAACAGGGATCTTCTTCATGTTCTCTACGATTTGCCAGAACTTCTATTTAGCTTAGTTTATCAAAATGAAAGTGTCCATTTTCTGCAGTCGATAAACAATCCCATGCTGATGCTTTTAATTTATGACTTGTAATTATTGGTGTCAGTCTAAATTATACTTCGTCTTTCAAATTTGAGTAATGGTTAATCAAGAAGTTATAGGTTTTTATTTTTTTATTTTTTCTATTTTTTTGAAAAGATTCTGTGACACCGTACTGTTTTATTTTTTGTTTGCTATCAAACTTGGAGAGCTGTTATTATTAGCCATTTTAATTGATAAGACTGCAAGCAAAGTAGTTCAAGTGTGCAACAGGCAGGACAACTTTCTGAATGATGTAGGTGATTTGAAGCCTAAAACAGCCTGATATTGCTCTTTTAAGGTCAGTGAATGCTTATGTCCCAGTTTTATTTTAATTGAAAGCTGCTTTTTGTTTCCGCCTTCGTAACATCTGGCTCAAGAATCAACAATAATTGGTACCTTCTGTGGAGCATATGGTTTCAGGTCTGAGCTGGGGATGGTCTGAACCTCTTCAGAATTTCTTCGAAAGTGCTTGTTAATTTGGTTAACAAAATCAAGTACCAGATCTTATTTAATATTGTCTGTCCTCTAGCTGCTTTCTTGCTACAATGTTAGCCAAATTTGGGATCATACCAGGTGAAAGAAACTAACAGGACAGGTAAAGAATCAGGACACTTTATTTGCTTCACAGATCAAGTCATATTGCACCTATTAAGTACCAAAATTTCAATATTTTTAATCATTAATCGCTTAGAATCTGTTGACTGCATCATCTTTTGAATGTCATACATAAAATGGTGGGTTTTGAGCTGACCAATGTTCAAGGTAATGTAATCTTAGACCCTACACCTATCCTGAGCACTTAAGAACAGAGTGCAGGTGGAAATTATTGATCTTATCTCCAGACTTGAGAACATTCAGTTTTCCAATATTATGACCAATATAGGTGGAATCCTGGAACAATCACTGCTGCTATTCTTGTGAATCCTTCGTTTTGGCCTCTAGAAACCACATCACTGGCATACCTCTCATTTGTTGGCACATGTCGATAAAGAATGACATGTCCATCTAAAATTGAAGTGTTGGCTGGTTAGCGGCACATAGAAAAAATAACACTTGGGATGTTTTGCAAAAGCGGGTGCCCAATAGATGTTTTCTCCATACTGTTGTGTTGTTTTCAAGGATAGGGAGGGTCCCAAACACCTCTTTGTATCATGTCAGGTGGTTAGGCAAATTGGTGAAGATGGTGGAGTGTTTCAAGGGGGAAATTTAATCCTCTATGCAATCTCTAGGATTGCCTACTTGCAAATATGAGGATCACACACTCGGCATAACCAAGGAAGTTACCCCATTGCTTTTAATGCCACACATGTATGGTTGGGTAAGAACAATAGGGATAACCAATGATCAAGGGGGCAGTGGATAGGCTAGGGGATGATATTAATTTTGCAGCTAGATCTTGGGGTCATGCAGCATCACTTGTGCAGGGCCGGTCATTGGCTGATTGGACATTAGATTGGGGGCCTGTTGAAACTAAAAGGGGGTTATATGCGTCCAACTGGTGCCCTTTGTGTCAAATTGTCAAACTTTACAGGAAATAATGAAGTATTTTGATTCATCTCAGAAAAAAAGGTAGTATAATTTTATCTAAATTCTAAATTTTGAATTTGTATTAAGGTGAATGTAATGGATACTTTGGATGCTTCAGCTAACTTGTCAAACTCTTCAATTTTCTTCATCATACACTTGCTCAGTTTCAGCTGAAAACAGTTACCAGCAACAATTCCAAAAACAAATGCCCAAAGCCCTTTGTATCACAATGTCCTTCATCATACTTGTGAAACATATTATGTTTCTTCTATGTTACTTTGTTTTATTTGTTTATATTTTCCGTAGAAAATGACATGTGGTTCCATTGGAGACCCGTGTATAGGTGGTGGATCCCATTATGTCTTTTTTCTAGAGGCCCACATGCTTCTAAACTAAGTAATCTGATTTTTTTTTTTTATCAAATAAGTAATCTGATTGAGTAGGAACTTTCTTTGCATAGTTCATTGTGAGTCTGAGTTGTCATTTTCAAAGGCCGTCTTTCCTGAGATTTACTTAAGTAAAGGAGGTTGAGTGTCTTTCGTCTTTTCTCAACTTTTCAGCTTGTTTTGCGTCGGCTAAATTTGGGTATCTGCACAAATAAGCCTATGAGTGTTATTTTATGTGTTTTGCCATTTTGATTTTGTTTATGTTTTGGGCTTGTTAATGTTTATGTTGACAGATCACATTATTTCTGTCTTTCTTTCTTTGAATTTTTTTTTTTTGAGATAATTGTTGTTGGTTTTTTTTTTTTTTTTTCTCTAGTGTGGACTACGGGGCAATTTGAGATTAAAAGCTGTGGCCCTTGCTTTAGTACTTCGGGAATCATTGTTGTTTGAATCATGCCAAACCTTCTGCCAGTTTTGGAAAAATCCAGAGAGAGATAAAATAGTGTCGGGTAAAATCTATGTTGGGAAATAAATGCTGCATGTACCGGGAAGGGTAAAAATAATTGTTGAGATGGGGTGGGTCTTCTGTATTCTCTCTTTTGTTTTGTTTTATTTTTTTATTTTTTTCCGAAGCTTCAAAATTAATGTTAAGCCCCTGTTTAGTTGTAAGAATAGGATAGAAATAAAAAATAATCTCTTTCTCATTTTCATACTATTATAGGAAAGAATGTTGATTACAAAAAAGGGAGGTTACTGTTATACAATGGTAATGGTTTGTACATTTATTGTTTTTGTTATTCTCTTTTATTACTTTAGCATTTTTTGTATTTTTAAATTATTTAATCTTATTTTATATTAATTTAATCTCTTAAAATAAAAGTTATATTATCTACCATTACATGAACGTTATATGTATGTCAGCATGTATTTATCTTTCTATCTTATGCGACTTTCCATTACATGAACCTTGACAAGGAAGAAAGTCGTCTTTTTTGCACTACCTACCACCAGCACAAGAAGCAAAAGCTTCTCCATGTACGAGCTTTTCAAGACCTCTTTCTTTTTCCCCATTGTCTTTGCCACCTGTCGTAATCAATCCTAATCTGTATTTGTTGTCATTCACTTATCAGAGATAATGGTAATAATCAATTAGTTTTGTTTAATGTTTTAATTAGTGTATTGGCCAAGAGAATCTCTACCTTAAAAGGGGTTTTGGTC
>JAJIYU010018159.1:0-11378 GCA_030144865.1 Tinospora cordifolia
ATTATATTCATATAAAATAATATTAAAACATGCTAAAATGATGCAACGATGCTCTAAATGCATATTATACTAAATATGAGTAAATACACTACATTTTCTATTATATTAATGTACATTATACATAAAATACGTATAATATAATTAATCTGCTATGCAACTAACAGGTATTCTAGTTTTTATAATGCTAATGATGTATAAGAGAGATCCACTGGGCTTCCGAGCTCACTAACTTTATTTTTCATGTATTCATGGGCACGGAGCTCAAGATTCACATAAGAGTGGTCGATCTTTTATCAGGACCTCTTCTAGAGGTTGTAGTTTTTCTTTTCACTTTATTAATTTCGAGTGGTGTCGTAAATATTGAAAACTGGCTTCTGCCCAATTTTCCTTTTGTTTAAATTGTTTTTATCTATGACTATTTATTAAATCGTTTGAATTTCCATTGTAGAGACTATGATTATCTTGAGAATATCTTTCTATTGTTAATTTTCTAGTGACTTGATTTTCGATACAATTGTCGAAATGATTTTTGTTCTAAATTTTGAATTGAATATTTATTGACTTTCGACTTGAGAAAGAGATTTCAGAATTTGACTATGAGTTGAATTTAAAAATTTGGCGTCCCAATCTTCAATGAGCGGCAGCACGCGAGCACATGGCCTCTCCTGTCGAGCGGGCGCACTTCTCCACATTGACCCCTACGACTCGGACGAGTGTCAGGCGGCCTAGCTGGTGGTCGTGGTGTCACAGAGTGATATCAGAGCTAGCTAGTAGCTCTATTGGGAAATATTCGAGTTTGATACCACAAAGTGGTATCAGAGCTTAGTGTTATGAGACACTAGGCATGATATGGACTTTTATCGGATTTGATTTTCACTAAAATAAATTTCTAACTAAGAAATTATTTTCTTAAATTAATAAATAAAATGAATAGAGGTTATATTAGGTGGCTAGAAGTCTAGGAAAGACTTACGTGGTGCCAACGGGCCCAAGTCACTAGTTGCAGGTGACCCGAATACTGATGGATGTTCTTGAGAATCTACTCTTGTTTTCAGAGTAGATATCCCTAGGGGTGAGGCCCTCCTTTAGGGGGTGTGTGTCCCCGAAGGTTGATGACAGATCGATAAAGGTCGAACTTTGGAACAAGGGTATCACATAGGAGTGAGACAAAGTCAGTGCTTGGCATAGGTTGCAGGTTCCTCAAAAGAACCAATTAGCCAAGTATAAAGACCATAGGTTTAGGTAGAGACCAGGTGTTGTCATGAAGGCACAGTGAATCTCAATTAAATAAAATCTTTTAGGGCATATGTAGAGATTGAGAGCATGTGAAATGCACTCTGGTTTGGTCAGGACCCGAAACTGGGAAGATCTTATATCTCTGGTCTCTATGTAGGATGGGGTGCATAGGAATTTGGGGATATGGAGGAATCCTGGACTCGGAGAATGACGGTCCATGTTTGGTGAGTGATCGATTTCTCTAGTTCAACTTGTATGCATCATATTCTATTAGGACAGGGTAGTCAGGTATGGTGGGGCTTGCGTCAGCCTTAGAGATCGAGACACTTGCACCATTGTAATGGGTGTAATGAAAATTATGATTGAAAGTCTATGTGAAAGGGTGAGTGTATGATGGGGCACACAGACTTGGAAGAAAAGATGGAAGCTTGGGGTTTTCATTATGTTGATGTGCGTTGTATGATTGTTTGTTGATTATTTACTTGTTGTGTTTACAATATTATTATGTTGAGTTTTAAAACCCAAATTCCTATACCTAGAAAGAAACAAAATGCGGTCCGCTTAGAAGCATAGAACCCTAGGTCACTGAAACAATCCGAGAACTTAAAAACTTACATCTAGAGTCACAGTAGCACGATAAATATTAAGGAACTAAGTAGGGTAGGACAAATGGCCACTATCACAAGTCAAGGTGTCCAAAGTGATTGAGATTCCAATTATTGTATATAGTTGTTGAAACTATTGTTTCATCATGATTGCATTATTGGATACTGAAGCAATATTTTACTTGTAGATAATGCCACCATTAAGAAAACATTCTATTCATGGTAAAAGAGGAAGACCACAGAGAGTTGGAGCCAGAGAAGAGGCCAGTGATGAGCCAGTATAGAGGGCAGAGGGCACATTAGTGGCGGATACTCCAGCAGGGGTGATGGGTACTAAGGAGATGATTGAGAGGATCACTCAGCGAATAGTAGAGCAGGTGGTCAAGATATTGCAGCCACTGACACCATCACCAGCACCTTCCAAGCCACAGGTGCAACATGTAGTACAGCCTCTGACCTAGCAGGAAGCTGTGACTACAGATGTAGTGCCACATAGGAAATCAGTCGGCTATGATAAGGAGCAGTGGGACTTACTGATCAAGTTCCAGAAACTGTGGCTGAGTACATTCGAGGGGATGACTGATCATTTTGCTACAGGTGGTGGTTCACAGAAATGAACAAGCACCTGAACACAATAGGGTCGACTGGGCCTAGGAGAGTAGCGTCTGTCGTTCATTAGCTGGTTGGTCTAGCGTATCATTGGTGGGAGATGATAGTGAATAAAGCCACTATTGATGAGTCTGCCTTGACATGGGAAGAGTTTAAGACTCTATTTTATGACACATTCTTTTCCACGACGAAAACCCGGCAGCTACAATCCGATTTTATCAGAATGACACATATGAACATGACTATAGTTGAGTATGAGTAGAAATTCACAGAATTGTCAAGATTTGCTCCAAAGCTCATAAGGGATGAACAGTTTAAGGCAAATCATTTCACAGAGGGTTTGAAGGTGGAGATTTGCAAGATTATAGCACCCCTGAGACTGACGACGTTGAGAGAGATAGTGGTAAAAGCTCAGATGGTAGAACGTTACTTAGAGTATGAGTAGTTACTGAAGAGCAGGCATAAGAAAGCACCACCTAAGTAGATTGCAGGAGCTCCATAGAAGAAACTAAGTAAACCAAAGGCATCTAAAGCACCTATTACTCAAAATAGGATACAGACGACTACCAAAAGCAACCTCGGCAGGGTAAGCCTACTTAGTTGAGTCCAAATGAGAGGGAGGAAGCCAAGAGGTTGGAATTGTGTTTTAGATGTAATCAAAAGGTTCATTTAGTCAAAGATTGTCCAGCTAGACCATCAGCTTCAGTTCCTCAACAGCCACAGACTGGTGGCCAGAGTAATCATCCAGCACAGAAGAAGAAGCAGCTAAGAACCTAGCCACAGCAGACTAATCAAGTCCAGCTCTATGCGGCAGATACCCAGATAGATCCCACTCCTAGAGTGGAAGGTATATTTTTGTTGTTTGGTGTTGTTGAACATATCTTGTTTGGTTCTGGTGCTATGAGGTCATTTATTTCTTAGGATACATTAGATAGGCTACAGTTGGTAACCAATCCATTGGTTAAGGCTCTAGAGGTGGCTACACCGATATGTACTTCAGTGCGTTTGAGGAAGTCTTGTAGATGTGAACTCATCTTGGGAGATCGGCTGATTGCAATTGATATTTTTGTGCAAAATTTTGGAGGATATGATGTGATATTGGGTATGGATTGCTTGACCCAATATTAGGCACAAATTGATTGTCAGAGACAATGGGTGACAGTCAAATTGCCATTTGATGAGATCCTAAAAATAGATGGAAATTTATAGAAATTGTCGAGGAGTCCAATGTTAATGCCATCAAATAGAATGAGGACTTCAAGCAATTATTAGAGGAGGATGCAAGGAAACACATGGATATTCAAGATATTCCAGTAGTCCAAGAATATGCAGATGTGTTTCTAGAGGAGTTACTAGGACTACCACCACACAAACAGGTGGAGTTCAAGATAACGTTGTATCCAGGTACCAATCCCATTACCATTCCACCATATAGGATGGCACCAGTTGACTTGATTGAGCTGAAGAATCAGTTGGACAAGCTTCTGGCAAAAGGGTTCAGCAAACCTAGCGAGTCGCCATGGGGAGATCTAGTCCTATTTGTGAACAAGAAAGACAAATCCATGAGGTTGTGTGTAGATTACAAGAAGTTGAATCAGCTCACAATCAAGAACAAGTACCCACTGCCTAGAATTGATGACCTCTTCGACCAGCTGAGAGGAGCTTCATAATGTTCCAAGATAGATCTAAGGTCAGGATACCATCATTTGACGATTAGGGAAACATATATCTTGAAGACAGCATTCAAAACTTGATACGGACATTTTGAGTTCACTGTGATGTCGTTCGAGTTGACTAATGTTCTAGCAACATTTATGGATCTGATGAATAGAGTCTTCAGCCAATATTTAGATCAATTTGTTGTAGTTTTCGTTGATGACATCCTGATCTACTCCCGATCAAAGGCTGAGCACGAGCAGCACTTGCACATTGTACTAGAAACACTTAGGAGGAATAAGTTGTTTGCCAAATTCAACAAGTGCAAATTTTGGGTGAAGAAGGTCAAGTTTCTTGGCCATATCATCTCAGTTTAAGGTATATCTGTAGACCCAGAGAAAGTAAAGGTAGTACCCAATTGGAAGCAGCCCATGACTGTTACACAGATTAGAAGTTTCCTTGGGTTGGCGGGATACTACCACCAGTGACTGCGGTCATTATGCGATATTTAAAAGAAAATTTCAAGCCCTAATTTTGTTATTTCACTCGCAGATTTCTCCAAATCATCTCAAAGTTTCAGAGAGACGATTCAGAGCTGATCCAAGGAGGATCTAAAGGTCTAAGGTAGGAATCTCAACCTCCTAATCAATTCAATTCAAGATCTATGTATTCATTTAGATAAATTATGCAGATTCAGTCTCAGAAACTAGAATTTGAGAGCTCTTGATGCATAAAGCGATGCTGAACCAAGTAAGCTCAGATCTTTCTTTTAAACTAAGAGTTTATCAATTTAGAACTAAATTATGGAAGTTTTAACTTTTAACTTCTAGTTTTAGAAGGATCCAGAGAAATTTCACCTATTTGGAAGGTTTCTGGAAGTGTAATTCCTTGGATAGATAATAAAACTCGATCAACTCGATCCAGAGAAGTGATAAGTTTCAAATATGTTTAATTCTTAGTTTAGAACGCCGCGTTGATTGTAAGTTCGACCTTAATGTGGGAAAAAGGAAATCTGAATTTTTAACCCTTTTGATAAAAGGTGAAATTTTACGATGAAAGTGGAATGAATTCTATTAGACGTTCAGGGGGTTCGGAGACTCGGTGGAATTGTTTTATTTTGATTATCTGAAATTCTAAAACTATGGAATGATCCTAAATTAGTTGAAATTGATATTTGGACTTTATTATTATTTAGAAATTATTTAAGTTTAAGAATATTTTTGAATAAGATTGAATGTGAGTTAGGAACTTTGAAAAGTTTTATTGATTGTTGAATTTCAGATTTTAAAATTTTAGAGTAAAAAATATCTTGAAGGAAAGCAAGGTAGCCCTGAAGGTCTACAGAATCAGGTGGGTGGGACTTCCTTGCTCATTAGTATTATGCGGATTTTGGATATTGAACAAGGTGTTTGCTGGTATAGGAATTAGATGCAGTTTAGGATTGTTTGATATGTTTCGAGTTGTTTGTTGTGATTGCTTGCCAATGATTTTTCTTCATTATTTTTATAGCATGTTAAAGCATAGATTGATGCATAATTCTTCAAACAAATATTTTAATTCATTTTATGATTTTTCGTGAATAGCCTATGTTTTGAAAATGATGCATGTTTTATTTCAGTGCAATCAAATTATTATATTGTTGTTATTATGTGAAATTTCATGTGATGAATAACTAAAGAAGATAAATTAAGATTAAGAATCTCACATACCGATGAGACTGACAAGTCTAAGGCGAATCGAGGTGGCATCTCCTATATGTCACTACTTGAGATTGACGTGCCACAAGGCGAGTCGTAGGTATTTCTTACGGATAGCTGCCTGTGACAACAGATTGATCCTTGGATGATGAGTAGCCTAGGAACTCGATTCTTGGATTGTGGTCCCAAAAGGTAACAATCCATATGGTGTTACCCCTGGATTCACTCCAGGACCACGAGGGAAATATCGAGAGTTTTACTCTTTCGGTCTTAGAGTTACAACAAAACAATTGAATGTTTGATATGCTTTAAGTGTGAAAGTTGTGCTTGTTTGGTATTATGGTTTGTATAATGCTAATGATATATAGGAGAGATCCACTGGGCTTCCAAGCTCACTAACTTTATTTTTCAGGTATTCACGGGCGCGGAGCTCAATGATTCACATCATAGTGGTCAGTCTTTTGTCAGGACCTCTTCTAAAGGTTGTAGTTTTTCTTTTCACTTTATTATTTTGAAATGGTGTCATAAATATTGAAAATTGGCTTATGCCCTATTTCCCTTTTGTTTAAAACCTCTTTATCTGTGACTATTTGTTAACTTGCACTTTATTTCAATATTATGAATGTTTGAATTTCTGCTATAGAGACTCTGATTATTTTGAGAATATCTTTCTATTGTTAAATTTCTAGTGACTTGATTTTTGATACAAATGTCGAAATGATTTTTGTTCTAAATTTTGAATTGAGTTATTTATTGACTTTTGACTTGAGAAAGAGGTTTTAGAATTTGACTGTGACTTGAATTTAAAAATTTGACGTCTCGGTCTTCGACGGGCGGCGGCACACGACCTCTCCTGTAGAGCAAGCGCACTAACCCCTACGACACAGACAAGTGTTGGGCGGCCTGGCTGGCGGCCGGGTGCTACATATTGATAAGCCAAGACTAACCATGGTAATAGAAATCCGTAGTTTCTTGCATTTAACAGGACATTAGAGAAGGTTTGTGCAAAATTTTTCACAGATTGCTACTCCATTAACCAAGCTAACTTAGAAAAATGCATTTTTTTATTAGGATGATAATTGTAAACAAGCGTTTCTTGAACTGAAAAGGCGATTAACATCTGCGCCAATATTGGTGTTACCAAAACCAGGCCAGGAATTAGTAATTTATACTGATTGTGACACCTCGACCTCGGGTCTAGATTCCCTAGAATAAATCATCGAGTAACCTTCCCCCGAAGACCAGACTAGTCAAATTTCTCTCCTGTTTCCTATTTCTCACGTGTATTGTACCTATATGCAATCTTTATGCATGCATGAAATAATTAATCCAAATAAATCATGCAGCGGAACAATTCTTTAAATCTAAAACATCAACTTGAAACTTGTATTCTATGTAGTTTAGATAAAACAATGCAGCGAAAGAAATCTCAATAATATAGATAAAACATCTTGTGTATAATCCAAAATATGAAAGTCTTGTTCAAAATCCCAAAATATAAAATAAAAGATAGAAATAAAAGTTACAACAAAATAGATGTTTGTCCTGTTTAATAATTACATCAAAATGCATTTCAAAACAAAATAGAATTAACCTCCCAGAGGTTCTTCATGTAAAGCTTTAAAACTTGCAAAATCAATGCATAAGACTCCTACAGGTAACTGACAAGTATAAAACGAATGAGCTCGAATGCCCCGTGGATCATTCCTACACATCACACACATTGTACAAATCCAAACTCAAAACATTACAAACATTTTCATACATTAGGTGTTTCAAACATTTAATTGTTTGTTGTATTATAAGACCGGAAGAGCCACTTTCGGGCATTCTCGGTATTCCCATGTGGTCCGAAAAAGAGAACATCCAATATCAATCAACATCAATATGGTGCAACCTGAAAACCAACGAACCAATATGGTACGCTTCACATACCATCGTAACCGTAGTCTAAGAAAGAAGTAAGCTCTGCAGTAAAATACTAACTTCCAAAGACAAATTAACTGTTGCAAGCGGCGCCCCTAGGTGGGGATACCTATGATGCACCTTTAGTACCAATATAGAAGGCGATAAAGGATACTAGGGCTCATCCATCGCACCGGGTACATGTCATTCTTAATAATCCTTTAATCTTCTTTCAGTGTCACAAGCAATTTGATTTTTCACACCACACAGCATGAACAATATAATGGATAAATCAAACATTCAGTAGCTTCACAACACTTCCATCATCATTTATAAAGAAAAGCATTTAACCGGACATTATGATATCAAGCAGTCCAATCATCAAACATAGTGGAAAGCATTTAACCGAACATCATGATATCATTACACCACACCAATCAAGACCGCACAATGTTTCTAACATGCATCTAGAAGTTCTAAAACTACCAAACGTCATTTTTTGAATTTAAAATCTATACAATATAGAAATCCCATCCACCTGGATATGTTGGATCTCCCTTGCATCACCTCACAGTGATTTAATGCTCTAGAATTATTAATTTGCAATTAACTTTAATAGCAATAAATCTTTAAGTTCCATTTAACCTATCTATAATGAATAAAAATTCTAAGCTTATATACTATAAGACTCTAGTATCCATTTTATTAAAATTATAATCTTTCCAAAAATCGTCATTCTTGTTAGATCTCAAAATAATTCTAATGTTGAATTTATGAACCTTCTAGTATTATCTGCAATACCATACTCTTAGTTCCAAAAATAATTTATTTATGTTCAATAAATCTCATTCCAATTAAAATAAGGTTTTTATATCTAAAATTTGAACTAAACTCCAAAATACTAAGTGTCACAAAAAAATCTCTAAGCCAATCCTTAAAATAAAATATTTATGCTCATAGAAAATTATCCATATCAAAATGATATCTCTCTACCACAGATTTCTTTGATTTAAGCCTCCAAAATTTTAATCTGACAATAGAAAATTTACATATTAAATTTTCTAGGCGTCTACTACTTTTTCAAATTAAATAAAATAATTTAAGGCTTAAAACAATTCAAAAATTCCCTTAACACTTAAATAAATAATTTCTCCTTCAATAAGGCAATTCTAATATTTAATGATTACTTTAAGACTCCAAATAAATTCAATCTCCAATTATATTTTTTTTCATATCAAAATCATCCATTTATTTCATAAGTATTCTCATTATGAACAAAATAAGACTTCTATAATTTCATTCTTCACATCCTTATCATTTTAATAAAATTCAAGAATCATACTCCAATATTTTCTCATTAAACCTTTAACTAACAAAATAAATAAATAAGTTTAAAATCTTTGAATCTCCGAAACCCCTGAACTTCAAATAGAGTTTATTCCACATCCACAAATCTCCATTCCAATAGATAATAATAGTTCAATAAATAAAAACTTAAATTAAATCTCCAAATTCAGATTTTTCAACTACTAAGAGTAATCTCATTTTTTTCGCATCTACAATCAAAGAAATAATTTAATTTCAAACTATCTAAAATCTAAAAATAAAAAATTATAAGATTATACCTTTCAAATCGAAATTCGAAACCAAGGCATCGCCCTTCTTCGTCTTTGCACGAGCAAACATCCAACAACTAAACCCCCTTATTGTTGTTTGTTTTTTGTGCAGGAACGCACCAACTGCAACATAACATCAAGATCTGGGTTTTTCTTTGCACACACACAGAGCAGTGATTTCTACTTTGTTCTTCTTCGTGCAACAACGGCCAACAGCACACCAGTAGTTGTTTTTCATTCTTCGTTTCAGCTTCATACTCATCTTCATCTTCAACCTTAGCACGCACACAGAAAATCATGATTTAGGGCATCGTTCTTCATGATTTCATGCCCAAAAATCTAACACCGAGCAAACCCCATCTTCATTTTCATGGATCAACAGCTTCGATACTCTTTTTCATGCCCCAAATCGCACCAACAACAACTAAAACATACTAGCACACTTCTCCAACGCACGGCATCTTCTTCTTTTTGGTTTTCTTTTTGCTTGATCGTCTTCATCCAACCAACAAAACCCCAAACCAGAGCCCCAAATTCATTAAACCAGCAAGCCCTAATTTTTTTCTTCTTCAATTGTTCTTCTTCTTTCCTCTTTTGATCATCATCCTCCAACCAAAATCAAAACCCCTTTTTTTCTTTGCTCCAAATCACAAAACTAGATTTTTCCTTTCCATCATCTTCTTTTTTTCTTCCATTTTGTTCGTTTGATCATCACACCAAAACCCAAATCAACACCATGAAAATCCCCAAATCATGCCTAAGATCCAGATTCTTCATGTTCGTTCGGTCACCAAAAAAAAATAGATTATTCTTCAATTTTTGGTTCTTCTTGGTTCGTGATTCTTCCAAATTTTTCCATTCTTTTTTTTTAGCTGAACTTTGTTAATTTTAATTTTTGCCCTAAAACTTGAAAACAAGTTTTCATCTTTTTTTTTTGTTCTCAATCAACCAATGTTAGATTTCATTTCTCAAACTAATTTTTGATTTTCGTCTTTCAAATCCATGTTTGATTTTACTCCAATATCTGATTTTTATTTTTCAACCATAGTCCATGCATATTTTGATTTCTTAATTAATTAATTTTATATTTTTGTTGTCGACATACATGCAAGCATTGTATTATTTTTATTTTTATTTTTATTTTTATTTCGATTATTAATATTTCGCGAACCTCGTATATTTAACTCAACTATTATTAATCCTCAAATCTATTTTTTGTGTGTATTAAAAGGCTATTATTTATGTTTTACCCAAAGTTTATATCATATATATATATATATATATATATATATATATATATATATATATATATATATATATATGTATGTATGTATGTATGTATGTAATTAAAATATTTATTTTATTTCTTGATTGATTGTTTTATATTTTATTTTAATTGCAACATGCACACGTTCGTAAAATTTCAAGGTGTTACATTGATGCTTCGAGATTAGTCCTTAGTTGTGTATTGATGCAAAATTATAGAGTTATTGCATATGTTTCTTGACCGTTGAAGGTACATGAAAGGAATTACCCTGTACATGATTTGGAACTAGTAGTAGTAGTGTTTGCACTCAAGATCTGCAAGCATTATTTGTATGGTGAAAAGTTTACATTGTACTCAGATCATAAAAGTCTTAAGTATTTGTTCTCACAAAAAGATTTAAACATGAGACAAAGACGTTGGATGGAACTTTTAAAGGATTATGACTTTTCCATGAAATATTATCCCAGTAAGGCTGATATAGTGGTAGATGCTTTAAGTAGGAAACAGGTTGAGACGATGTTTATGGCTAGACAAATGTCTCAAGAGTAGAGGATGATGGAGTATGTGACCTTATTGAGTATCCATGATGCTTCGGCTGAGAAAAATTTTAGTTCACAGTTGAGAACTCAGTCAACATGATTGTAGGAAATCATGGAGGGACAGCTTCGTGATGTGGATTATGTGATGTTTAAGGCGTGGGCAAAGGACACTTCTAGAGAAGAGTGGTCAGTGAATAGTAATGGTGTACAAAGATTTAGAAGGAGATTATGGGTATCGATCGATCTTC
>JAJIYU010018160.1:0-11362 GCA_030144865.1 Tinospora cordifolia
TACTCTGTGACAGGCAATGACTATTTGTCTGAATTGACCTACCTACACACATCAGAATGCCCTGAAATTTGGTAGGAAACTTCTAAACATATCTAAGGATCTCTCCACCAAATTTCAGCTCAATATATTAAGATTGGTTAGTTAATTTTATCTCAGAAATTTCAGCCATATTGCAGAAAATTTCTGGGTTCATAGTTTCTACTATCATCCTAGTACTCTTTTCCCTCATTAAATCACAATTCCATGGGTTATTTCTTGTGTCTAATTGCAGTATACAGATCATAACACATCCATTAATCAAGAACACTTCGAAACAGTAACATGCAATGCCAAATTCATGTCTATATATCCACCAATTTCTTTGCTGTATTTTAAAGAACACAAGAAATTTGTTCAAGCACCCTACAATCATAGCATATTTGCAAGTATAACAAAACACATCCACAAGGGCTCAAGGTCAGGTCTTTATACCTTTTTGGAACCTCTACTATAGGGTCTACAATGCCTCTGGTTCTAGCCCGAAAAGGTGTCTTTAGGTGCCCCAAATATAACTCCTATTCTAGTCTTAAACTGTTTCTGTTGGCACTATTGCAACAATATGTCTAACAGTTAGCAACAGTGACTTATAAAGCACACTAAACGTTTCAATTTCTGATTTCTACCACTTGGACACTTGAATACTCATGATAAGGAGTAGAATGATGGATTTTTACCTTAGGGACATGCCTAGAGTGGTTCAAGAGTGAGCTTTCCCAAAGTTGCTCCAACTGTCTCTGTTACACAACTGTAACAGTGAGTAAGTAATCAACTTCAATGGTCCGAAAATCATGTATAAGGCCCTATTTTTCATTCTCTAACTCTTGGAGGTCAAAATACATATTAAAATGAGAAGAATGTGCAATTTTACCTCCAAAAAGAACTGGAAATGGCCAAGGTTCAAAGTTCCAAAGGTAGTTCCAACACACTTTCTGGTTTTTCTGGGTTTAAACAATGTGGACAACACCTCTTCTTGATGATTTCTGCTTCAGATGGCTCCAAGACTCGGCAAACCACTTGTGAAACTTTGTAGGTGGTTGTACAAACTTCAAACCAAGCTATAGTTTGCTAGATTTGGTTGAGAATTGAGAAAGATCTAAGTTAGGAAAGTTGGCTACAAAAATCTAGAATTTCTGGACTTTGAGCTCAAAGAAGCCATTTTGTTACATGAGGATGCTTGCTTGGCAAAGATGTGGGTGACATGTGGTTATCCAGGTGGCACTCAACCTCACATGCTGGATGCCTAATTGGAAGCATTCATTGGCCACAATGGAGGTCATGAGTTAATGGCAAAATCATGAATTCCTATGGTTTCTTGTTGGAATCTTGCTGGAAAATCACCCAAAAATCAGCCAAATTCGTCAAAAATCAGAAAATCCCGCGCAAAAGGACAAACAGGAAGGGGCAAAGGGTTGCTGGTCCTCTTGGGCGCGTGGACCAACCAAGACCATGGGCCGGCCCACGAATCAGATCTTCATCTCACGCGGGCCAATGGCCCGGGCGTGCGTTTTGGCGCGGGTCAGGCCAATCGACCTGACTGATCTCGGTCCGCACGGGCCATTCGGCCCGTGCGCCGAGATTTTTATTTTTTTTGTTTATTCTTATTTCTTATATACATAGATACTTGTATATATGTATATATACTCAAAATTTCACATTTTTTTTCTAATTTATTAAAATTTCACTAATTCATCATTTTCCATCAAAATGCCACTATTATACATCATTTCATCATTTATTCAATTATTTTCTTCAAAAATTATATTTTTCTCACAAAAATTCTATTTATCACTCTAAAATTCAATAATTGTTCCAAAAATTCATAAATTAATGCTAAAATCAATTTCTCTCAAGAAAACACATTTTTCCAATGGTTTAATGTGTTTAAAAATGTGTTTTCTCCATAAAATTGTTTTCTCACATTATTTTCATTTTCTTTAATAATTAATTTGAAATCAAGAAAAATTGGAAAAAAAATCTAAATTTTCTCATTAAAATTTTAAAAAATACATAGAATACATATATGTCGGATTCGTCAATCCAATGTCAAAAAACATGGGTCATCACATTTAATATAAAAATATAAATAGAAAATTAAAAGGAAATCAAAGGAGAACAAGATATAAGAAAAGAAGAGAGTGTTATTTTATTAATAGAACTTTCATAATTTTTTTATATAAAAATAAATAGTAAGAGCTCTATTTATAAAAGCATTTTTTTTCTTCATCGTCAAGTAATCTTCAATACACGAGATTAATTTTTTTTTATTACTGAGATGGATTAAGAAAGATTATAGTTGCACCATCAAGTTTATACGGTAGACATTCATATTATTTAATTATATTCACAAAACTCTCCCTTAGATGTCTATTGTTGTACGAAATTCATCTTGTTAGAAAACCTTACTAGGAAAAATCCAACGGAAAAAACCTTGTTTAAAGTAAAAGAATACAACAATATCATCCTCTTCTCATGAGAACATCATTGAAGACTTTTAAGTCATCTCATCCCAATTATATAAATCAATTTCTCAAATGTTGTAGTAGGTAGTACCTCGGTGAATAAATCTACAAGATTATCATATGGCCTTATTTGTTGGAAATCAATTTGTCCATAAATCTTCAGAATTCATGCATATAAAAATGTTGGTAAGATATGTTTTGTTTTATTTGATATATCCTCCCTTTAATTGTGTAATACAAGCAACATTATTTCCATGTAAAATTGTGGAGAGTTATTTATTAAAAAATAATCAGCAATTTTCTCGAATATAATGGGTCAACAATCTCAATGAGACAACTTCTCGGCTTACCTCGTAAATTACTATTAATTTAGCATGATTTTTGGAAGTTTTAGTTAATGATTATTTTATGGACGTCCATGAAATGTCAATCCCACATAAGTGAATAAATAACCTATTTGAGAACGTGTTTTATGTGGATCACACAAATATTCAGCATTGATATAAATGATTAGTATTGGTTCCAAATTATTAGAATTATTCTTTGAAGGAATCGTAAAATGTGCTCAATACTATTCCAATGACTTCAAATGAGAGAGGAACTATATTTTGTTAAAAGATTCACTAAAAATGATATTAGGTCACGTACTACTAACAAGGTCTATAAATGCACATATTGTACTAAGACATGGTAATTCAGGACTAAGAATCTCTTTATTATTCTTTTTTGGTCAAAATGGATCTTTATTATATTAAGAGATCATACGACCATTGGGGTACTTAACAGGTGTGTTTTATCTATATAAAAGTTTTTTGAAACTTTTTCATTTACCTTAATTGATGTACAAAAATTCCATCTTCTACATGTCAAATTGCAAACTAAGGCAAAGCTTTGTCATTCTAAAGTCTTTTATTTCAAAATCTTTCTATGAGTAATCTATTACGTTTGAGACCTCCTCTAGAGTTTTAATGATGTTTGAATCATCAACATATACAACTATTATCACAAATTCAAATTTGAATATCTTTATGAAATATAGGGGTAATCTGGATCATTTTTATATCCTTCTTCCTGTAAATTTACCTTTGGACAATTGTACTACATACGCCCTCATTGCTTCAATCCATATAAGGATTTGTGCAATTTAATGGAATGGTGCTTTTGAGACTTTAAACAGGTTTTACACATTTTAAATCCTTGAGAGATTTTTATATAAATGTTATTATCGAGGTTACCATACAAATATGTTGTAACCACATGCAATGGGGATTAATCAAGATTTTTATGAATAACTAAGGTTATAAGATACCAAAAGGTTACTGTATTTATTATAGGAAAACATGTTTAATCATAATCTATACCTGGTTTTTGTGAAAAACTTTCGGCAACAAGTCATGCTTTATATCTTATAACTTCATTCTTTTTCAGTTTTTTAGTACAAAAATACCAACTACACCCAACAGGTTTTTACATTGTATGTTATTTAAACTACATGTTCAAAACCTTCTATTTGGAAAGTGAGTTTAACTTATATTGAATTGCACTTTTTTAAAATTTTGGCCAATCACTTCTTAAATGACATTCTTCTATAAATTTCAGCTCTTGATCATCATCCAGAATATCAAGGGGTATATTATATGCAAAATCATTATTAATAATAGTTTCTAGTCAAGTCCAACATCTACTTGTGATAGTCAAATTTATGGAGGTTTCCTTATTGTTTATATCAAGTACTTGAATTACTTGAGGAGTTTCATTATTAGATAAAATTTTATCTTCTTCAATTTTGTTTATCTCCTCAATAAGGTTATTATTATTATTATTATCTTGACCTTTTTTCCTACACGAGTTTTTATCTTTTGAACTAAGTGGTTTACCATGCCTTAGGTATGGTTTAGATTTATTGGCTATGAGACTTATAGATCGTCCTTCGAGGACTTCAATCTTTATTGGTACATTTTGCAGCTGGTTTGAAATCAGTTAATGCATCTAGAAGCTAATTCACTATACTTTGTAAATGAATCATTTTTTGAAGTTTAAGTTCACTTAAATTTGTACATGGATCAAGATAATTTAAAGATGTTGCATTTTAGGATATCTCCCTTATAATCGGCTTATTTTCTTCTTCTTTTTTAATAAAAATGGAAATCAGTAAATCTTGCTATAAATACATTTCCCATAAATGGTTTAAAATATTCTAATATCGAAATAGATTCATACTTGATACATATTTCCATCCTTCTTTGGGGTCCCATTTTAGTATGATGTAGAGGTGCTATTGTCACATATATTGCTCAAACTAAAAGTCTTTAAATGAAAAAAATATTAGGTTTATAGCTGTAATATCCTAAAAAATTGTACGAAATGAAATAATAATAAATGAAGATCAATTAGGTCCTTACAATTATATGAAAATCTTGGTACAATTTTTAGTGTGTAGCCTAAATGATGAATAAAGAAAATAGAAATAAAAGGAAAATGGAAATACCGGTTGCAAGAGAATTTGCAAGCTTTACTTCGATGCACCACACAAGAAATGGAAACAGACGTTTTCTAGAGGAAAATAGAAATGTGCCCAAGAACAAACCAAGGCATGGAAACCCAAGAAATGGAAACCATGGTCTTGTGAACCAAGACCGTAGTCCCCTCATAGAGGATCGTGTTCTTGCGTTTTATGGAGCTTAAGATTGCAGTCTTGTGAAGCTAAGAATCGTGGGTTAATGTTCCAAATTTGTACGCAAAAGAAGAGAATTAGAAAGTGTGCAACACAAAACCTAACCCTACACACACATGTGCGATGCTCAAGAAGAGAATTGGAAAGTTTCTTGTTCACCAGACATGCAAACCTGAAACTCTATATAAGGACCCTTTGTACTCACATTCTCTTCATCCCAGCAAGAACTAATATATCCTTCTTGCTCTCTCTCTCCCCCTCTACCTCTCTCTTGGCATTCTATCTTTCTTCTGGGGTTGTTCTAAATAGCAAGTGGGGTAGAAGTAACGAAGCGCTGCAAAAATTTTATAGTAGTTGGAGTTGAAGTAACGAAGTGCTGCTGAAATTTTGTGGTAGTAGTTGGGAAGTTCTGAAAGGGATTCAATTTAGGCTTCAAAAGAGTGAAAATACTGAGGTGAAAGTGATTTCTAAACTTCTACTTTGCTATTTTAAATTAATGAGATATTCATGCATGTTAAAAAACTCAATTTGCTATGCATGTTTAACAATTTAGTTTATCAAGCATGTTCTACTTTCTATTTATCATGTTCAATCATCATGAAACCATGTCATGCTTAGAGCTCACATGCTTAAGTTTATTTTGGATGTGTGTTGCATGAATGTGATGTTTTCATGTTGATATAATATTCATGCTGAAATTTATTGCATTAGTTTATGATTCATGAATGTTGATTAAAGATAGATGATTAATGATAAGAACCATGTACTGTCACGATGATCCACAAGGATTACTATAGTTGTTCTTTGCATGTGATTAACTCACATGGGTGACGTCCAAAAAATACTTGGTATATGGGTGAAACCCTAAGTCCAATAAAATTTGGCATAAAGATATGTCTTTTCATTGAAGGGAGGTATTTTGATAAGAACTTCAAGGTTGATCCCTTTTAGTCTAATTTACATTAAAAAATAATAAATTATTTGAATCACTTAATGATTGTAAGTGTTTGATTTGGATGTCTCATTGAATTGGAATAATGATTTAGTTAATTTAGAATGATCCATTGGGCTTTGTGCTCACCCTTCCTATTTTACCTTTTAAGGGAATTGATCACATTGAAGAAGCATGACAATAGTTAGGATATTTTATTTTAAAAGTTTTTATTTAAATGTAAGGGCATGTTGCCTAATTTTGAATATTCCATTGTAATTTGAACATAAGCTATGTACTCTTCCCTCTTTTATTTATTGAATAAAAACTAAATATTTCTTTAGTTTCTCTTAGATTTGTCTTGTTGAATTATGTTTACTAAGTTGAGTACTCTTAATGTTCAATAAGACTTGGGATAAAAGAACTAGAAAGTCAAGTGTGAGTCGCTTGTAAATGTAATACCGACCCGACTTGCTGTTTGGTCAAGTTCACTGTGAATTCAAGGGTCAGGGTGTTACAATAGCCATAGGTCAATTGTAAAGGAGAACATTTATGATAACTAGTTGGCTTTGTGCGCACAAGTGCTGCAGCATGCAAAACAACATGTCCTTAAGTTGAAGTGGTGAATTTTGTTCTCATTAGCAATGATCTAGCTATTAGCTACAAACATTTTATAAAAAGATTATGCAAGGCCATTTTTTGTATGAATATGAGCTACAGGTTGTTCAACATTTATTTCTATTGACATGCAATAATTATCAAAAACATATAAGGAATATTCACTAGCATTATTTAATTGAATAATTTGAAAATTGTATTTTTAATAGAATTATTTAAGCAACTTTTTGGAAAATTTCAGGTTACGAGTAGATAAAAAGCACACATATGACTATCATGTAAATGTGTCTATTAAGAGCATGTAATATTTAAATGGTCAACATGATGGATGAATGAGACCACATATATCACTAAGAATTCTTTCTAGAAATATTGGGGATTCAGTCCCAATTTTAGTTGGTGATGGTCTTATGATTAATTTGCTTTGGGAATAAGTAACATATGAGAAGTTATTAGGTTTAAGTACTTATTTACTTTCTAATGGATATCCAAGTGTACATTCGATAATTCTTCTCATCATAATTAATCTACGATAACCTAAATGGTCGTGCTAAATAAGAAAAGCATCTGGGTTAGTAAACTTCTAGTTTACTATTATATTAGATTCGATTGTATTTATTTTTGTATAGTATAAGTCAAATGAAAAACATTACAACTCTTTATAATTGATTTTTTTTCCTTATGCAAAGGTATACCTCTTTCGTTTATTGTCTCAATATGATATCCATTTTTGGCAAATATCTTTAAATTCAATAAATTTCTTTAAGACATAGGAGAAAGTAAGGTATTCTCAATTATAATTTTTGTTCCACTAGGTAGTATATATTAGCTCTTTTGAAGCCTTCGATTAATTTTACACTCACAGTTACAATGATCATATTTTTTTTTTTTGCCCATTTTTTAGTTAATGAAATATCTCTTATTTTTAGTATTGTGTGCATTGTTGCAATATCAACTAAATATTTATATCCTCAACACAAATATTTGATCCAGTGGGATTTTTTCATAACATTCATAACTAATAAATAAGAAAAATAAATTCACAAGAGGAAATAAAATAAAACAAAATACTGCTAACGCATTACATATTTATCAACTTGTAATTATAAATCAAACTAAACAAGTTTGAACAATTTTCACATCTTCTAGATGTGTTCACCATTAATAAAATGATCAATTCTACTTTTAGGGTGCTCAAAGAAATCTTCAATACTCTAAATTTGTCATACTATTATGGTCATAGTCAAGAACCCAATTAGTGAAAGTTATCTCAATATTTTTCTTATTTGTTTCAGTGACTCTTGATAAAAATCAACAAAGTGTTTTGGCATATGATAAGAACAGGAATAGTGCCCTTTTATTCCACATAGATGACATGCATTTTCACTATTGTTGCCTTATGGTTTCTTATTATTATACTACTTTTGGTAGTAGTTTTTTCTTCTACCAATTGATAAATCATTTTGAGTAGGAAGATTATTTCGTCCATAACCATGTCTTTGGCCATTAACTTGGCAATAACTATTTTTACAGTCACAATTGTTACATGTAGTCAGATTCATAATGGGAGTGGAGCAGAGCTACTGGGTGGGCCTTTTTTTTATTTTTCATTAATAATTCATTATTTTGTTAAAACAATAAAAAGAAAAGAAATTGATTCAGAATATTTTAAAACTTTTTTCTTAGTACTGCTACTATAATACCCCAAAATTTTATTTAATAATTAGATAAAATAAAAGAATTAATTTAAATAAAATAAATTTTGAGAAAACCACGAAAGTAATGTTGTGAAAGATGTACTAATAAATGTACAAAGTCATCTCAATGGTTATCACAGTAATGAATTCCACTACCGTGGTAGTATATGAATTGCCCAAAAGAACCAATGAAAAGACTATGTTTTGGTTACAACGGTAATGCATTCCACTACTATGGTAATACGTAAAACCTGCGCAAAAAAAATGATTATGTAAAATTTTCGAATGTGTGAGCTACTGCTAAAAGCGTTACTTACTAATACTTTGCATCAAAGAAACAAGTAAAATATAAGGAGAAGAGTTTAAGAAAGAGCTCTTCCAAGGAAACAGTAAAAAGCTTCCTAAACCCATCCAAATTGAACTCTATATAAACCTAGCATGAGCACCCCATTCTCACCACTCAAGTAAGTGTGAATCCCTTTCTCTTCTTTTTCTCTTAGCCATCCTCTTGACACTCTTTCATCCCCTAACCATCCCACACAATACCCATAGTAGCAAGAAGGAGAGAAACCCAAAAAACTACTTGATAGTGAGATTCCAAACCATAGGATTTTCTCCAAAGCATTCTACAAGGTAAAACAGATCCCTCATTTTTTGATCAAGTTCTATTTATCATCTTTTCATGATTAGAATCTATGTAACAACTTCTAAAGTATTAGTTTACTTCCATCATAAAAAACAAAACCCTAAGAGGAGTCAAGACGTTTTTTTTTGGAGAAACCGGAGGATTCAACGGATCAAATAAGATATAATAGCCCTATCTAAGTATTAATGCATGGTTAGTGGTCTAGAGTTTGATATATTAAGATGCCAAGGTCATAGGAGAAAGGGATGGGAGAAACACGCATGAAAGTCCACTTTTCGCGCTAATTACAATGGTACTGATCATTGTTACTATGGTATTACACCAATTTTCTTCACTATTTTTGGACCTTCACTTTGATTATAGCGGTACTCTACCATGTAATGTAACATCTTTTCGTCATTGCCCTCTAGTTATCGCAGTAGCCTACTACTGTAATGTGTCTATTCTTCTATATCACTCACTATTTACCATGGTAGCCTAGCGTGGTAATGTGACTGCTCTTCTAAAATCCCCTTTGGTCACCAAGATACTCTACCGTGATAATATGACCATTCTTTTGTGACCCCCTTTGGTTACCGTGGTTACTCTAAGATAGTAGTGTAACTGACTTTCCTTGATTTCCTTTGGTTATCGCAGTAGCCCTACTGCGATAGTATGTCTGCACTTCTCGTTTCTCACTCATGCATTCTGATTACAATGGTATTCCTTTCTTCTACCATGGTACACAGGAGCAAGACTACACTTAGGCTCATCTACGATGATATCCTTACACAATTAAACAGCATATAGGATGGAAAATCATTTGAATATGGTTTAAAAGTATTGAACTGTAGCACCCCACCTCCCAAGCCCCATCGTCCACGTCATCTGACGATCTAATTTCCTTCAATCAATAATCTTGGGCCGCCCGGAAAACGGGCCCATGTCACGTTCTTCTTTCTAAGAGGTTTCCTGTGCATATAAGTCTATGTACAAAAATATTTCGTAGCCTCATAAATAAAATTATTTATTTATTTATTCTAAGATTTTGATTACAATGATCTATTACAAAGAAAATAAATTTAAAACTGAAATAAATAATTTTGCTTAGGCCCACATGCCCTACAATGAAATAAAGAAATTTCTTAATAAATAATCTTCTACGTGAGCTGATAAATTAATTTCCTAAAATGTGAAAAATAGGGGGGTGAGCTAAAAACCCCAGTGAATCATTCCATCTATTCAATTCATTATTTCAACCAAATTATACAAGCATATCAAACACTTTCAAGGATTAAATCAATTCAAATAATATATTATTTTAGTCGTAATTTAGACTGAACAAGGATAACCTCTATGCTCCAGATCTAGGGAGATATTAATTCTAAAACTCAAACCCATCTCTAGTGGGATCATTCCTAAAACCCGTTCCATTCTGGTGTTAGTCTTGATAGCTAGTTCTAATTCTACATGAAACACAGAAAGTCCATCCTCGTACCAATACATGGTTGAAATCTTATTTAATTTTATTTTTGTGTATAGGAGCAATAATAAATAAATATTACAACGGTAAGTAAATAAAATTCACATTCACTAAAATATTGACTTTCGATTTCTGATATAGAAGATCATACAAGACGCAACTACAGAGCATACTCTCTTGGTCATAAGTTGTATAATAATTGAATAACATAAATAAAAAAGGACAAGAGTAAATTTAAACTAATAAAAAAAGCAAGCATTATTTAAATCAAAATAAGAAATTAAAAGAAATGAAATAACTTTACCTCGAGATCGCTTCCTAAAATTTGTAGCACTTCGTTGCTACTACTTCACAAGCTATTTAGAATAGCTCAAGAAAAAGAAGAAAGAGGACTAAGGTTGCCAAAAAGGAGGAAAAGAGAGAGCAAGAAGAATTTCAACTCTTGCTTTGAGATGAATGAAATG
This sequence comes from Tinospora cordifolia, assembly GCA_030144865.1. Classification (NCBI taxonomy): domain Eukaryota; kingdom Viridiplantae; phylum Streptophyta; class Magnoliopsida; order Ranunculales; family Menispermaceae; genus Tinospora; species Tinospora cordifolia. The sequence continues at coordinate 10,991 of JAJIYU010018160.1, forward strand.
GGTTGAGTCGGGGGGGCTTATACAGAGTCTGATAGGGTTAGATTCTTCATTTTTCGTCTTCCAAATAAGGAGAATATCCACTTTTGCTTGCTTTGGGTGGCTAGATGATTACGGTTTTCGTATTAGAGTTTTAGACATGTTTTTCCGCCCAAATCGACGGCGAAAAAGGATTTTTTTCGTTCATCTTACGTCCAGAAATTTTTTTTAATATATGGGGCGCACACGAATTCGCGCACTGCGCTTTGCCCATGCACGCATATTATGTTATATATATATATATATATATATATATATATATATATATATATATATATATTTATTTATTTATTTATATATTTAACACATCTTTCTATATCTAGTAGGATAATGTTT
>JAJIYU010018161.1:0-11349 GCA_030144865.1 Tinospora cordifolia
AGAACTTCTCACACTCAAGAGAGAAAAGAAAAGTGAGAAGGAGAGCCAAGAAGAGGGCTTGAAGCACAAGATGAAAACTCAACTCTTGTTGCTTGGGATGATTTGATTTGTAAGCATGGGGGGTTTATATGGAGTTCAAATTAGTGTAAAATGGTAAGTTTTTTGGCGGAAAACTTGCAAAAATTTAAATTTTCGTGCCCCCCAAGCACAGGAAAATAACAAGTTGGCTTGGATTTGGAAAACCAAGTTTATAGAAGTTTTTTGCGAAATTTTTGGAATTTTTTCTGATTTTTTCTCAGATTTAATTTCAGATTTTCGTTTAATAAATCGAAACTCAAATCTCAGCTGTTGGATTAACCTCGATCGCATCAACAGATCACGCATTTGTTTTTGCAGATGGATTTTCGGCCGTTGGATCAAGCGGATTAAATCTCAGACGTTGGATCATTCTCGAGCAGCACGGTGGATCGCAATTATGAAAACGGATTTAATCTGGAAGCTCGGATCAACCTCGAGCGCAGCATTTGGTTCGCGATTGATCGGAACGTGCTTTTCTGGACTATTGATCAACCTTGATTACATTACCGCATCGCGATTGAATTTAGCGAATTCACTGCGCACCGTTGATCATCCTCGAGTTGTGGTATCAATTGCGATTGATCGATAACGAGTTCAATTAGAGCCCTCCGATCTTCCTCGAGACACACATATCGTGATCAGAGAAATTGGTTTGTTAGATCGACCTCGAGTTCTGTTTTCGGATTGATTTCGCGATTAACCTCTGCACCCGTGATCTGGTCCGTTGGATTGAAATGATTGATTGTGGACTGTCAGATCTTCGTGATTCGGTGCTCCTGGACATTGTTTAAGGCTTTGATCTCATTCGTTGGATTTTATAGATTCGTTTTGAACCGTTAGATGCAGTTTCTAATTATCAAATTGCTTTTCTAAGTTGCAATTATCCGAAATTTTGCCAATTAGATACTTCCTAAATGATATAAACTTGATTTTCTTGTGTATTCCTTTCTATTTTGATGATTTGCTAATATTTTTCCCTTTCTAATTATTTAATATTGTATTTATTTGATATTTTTCTATTTCCTTAATATTTTTTAAATGTCAAAAATTAAATAATCTATATTTTTCATTTCTATGTATTTTTATTTATTTTATATTCCATTTTCAGATAATAATTTATGAAATTATACACTAATGCTTTATTTATTATTAATAAATACGTGTACACTACATATTTATTTATTTTTCTATATACATATTTCCATAATATGTGGTATTTATTATGCTAACACACACCTTATTTTTTTGCATATTAGCCAATATGTGTATCATTTCTATTTATTTCTTAAGCAATTCTTTAAATTTCATAATTTAATTCTACTAAACCTTAATTTTCATTTAATTATCAAATTAAGGTTTTATTTGTTTAATTTTTTTTCTATATCTCTAATATATTTTATTTTTTATGTGTCAAACCAAAATTTTATTAAAATCATTGAAATTATTTTCACTTGATTTATTTCATTTAATTTCCTCAAACTTATTTATTTATTTTAAATTATTTGACAAAATTCTAGGGTATTACAGTGGCACAGTGGATCAAAAGCATAAATCTCTAGGACATAGGCTAGAGACGAAAACTTGTGTGAAAACAGAAACTTGTTTGGTGAGGACATGAGACCGGGAAGCTTCTATATCTTTCGGTTTCTATGTAGTATGGGATGCATAGGAATTCGGGGGTATGGAAGAAGCCTAGACATGGAGAATAATGGACCATGTGTGGTCGATAACTTTGGCAGAACGAGTTTCTCTATGCTCGCTGGTATAGGACGGTGGAGTATAGTGGGCTCGGGAACCTTAGTTATCAAACAATTTGTGAAATTGTTTGGGTGCGGCTCTGTTCTGAGTGAAAGCTTAAGTGGAAGGGGTAGAGTGGTATGGGACACTTGAACCTAAAAGGTTAGGTGGAAGCTTGGGACCTTGCTGTGCTAGCGTGATTGTGTGATTGTGTGATTGTGTGATATGCATGTTGTAATGTTTATTTGCTTTAAGACCAAATCCTGTACCCATGCATGAAAAGAACCTAGAAGAAAAACCTTTGGGCCACTAAACAAATTGAGAACCTAGAGACATGAATCCAGAGTCATGATAGTATGAACAAAACAAAAACTTGAGGAAATGGATACAACATATGATGACCATATCTCAAGTTCGGAAAAGCATTTAGTATCCCAAGGATAAGAAAAGATGGATGAGTACCCTAGATGAATGTCCTATTTGAAACTTCTATGATACCTTGTGGGATACTAAAGTGGCTTTGGCTTGTAGATAATGGAAGGAATCCAAGAAAACACCAATACCCTTGATCAAAGTAATCAAGGGGCAGACATTGTAGTAGCTTCCGTCCTATCACCAGAGATAATAGCAAAAATCACTCGACAGGTGGTCGAACAAGTGATGAGGACTCTACAATCATAGCTTGAGGTTCAGAATGAACTAAGAATGGAAATCAATGAACTAGTCATTCCTCTAAGACTAACCATACCCAAAGGAACAACAGTTGAGATTAATTCAATAAAAAAGGATGTCCACTTCAAATGCTCCGTAAGGAATAAAAACAAGAAATCACAAAATGATCAAAAGACGGGAAAGGAAAGCGGTAACCAGAAACAAACTCACCAAACTGAAAAGGGACAAAAGAAGCAGGCTAAGAGACAAGGGCTACGCTGTGTGCAGACAAAGGAGGCATTTTGCTAGAAATTGTCCAACTGCACCTGCTCGGGCTCCTCAGCCTCAAGACTATAAGGGTTATGGTGAGAACCAAACTAGAATGTTGGTTGTTGAAGCTCAAAAAGATCAAGAACCCCAGTAAAAACCCTCATAGTCCAATGTTAGGACAAATAAACTAATTTTGAATATGAGTAATAGTAGGGAGACCTTTAGATTGCTATATGTCAGCATTGATGAATTTCGAGTTGGAATAAGGCTTTGTACCAATTATCTCTATTAATAAAATGTATTTCATTAAGAACTCCGAGTGTACCATTTTAATTAAGTGTTAGCCTATTAAACTAGCAAAACCCTTGGGCGTACCAACTTAGTCAAAACCAAACCACCTAACAGAACGACGTCCAAGTGAATGAGTATAAATTTCGAAGACAAAATTTTTTTAAGGAGGTTAGATTGTAATACCCCAGAATTTTGTCAAATAATATAAAATAAATAAAATAATTTAAGTGAATTAATTTCAAAGATTTTAAGAAAATTTTGGATGCAAATTGTGGGTTGGCACATGAAAAATAAAATATATTGGAGATATAATATAAAATAGGCAAATAAGACCTTAATTTGATGAAAAGTTCAATTATGTAGAATTAATTATGAAATTTAAAGAGTTGCTTAAGAAATAAATAAATTGAAATAAATTATATATACACATATAGGTTTATATGTGTATGAATAAGGTGTGTGTTAGCATAATAAATGTTAATACTACATATTATAGGAATATGTATATAGAAAAATTTACATAATTAAATAAAAATATAGTATACGTGTATTTATGTAAAATAAATAAAATATTATATAAATATTAATTTATAATTACATTGATTATCTGAAAATAAAATATGAAATAAAAAAATATATATGGAAATGAAAAAATGTAGATTATTTAATTATTGGCATTAAAGATATTAAAGAAATAAAAAAATATCTAATAAATGCAATATTAAATAATTTGAAAGGGAAAAAATATTTACAAATCAATAAAATAGAAGGATGTGAGCTAGTTACACAAATTAGAAGGTGAAAGATTGGTTTATAAGTGGCAAAACTCGGATAATAGAAACAATTTGATATTACAAACTGCATCCAACGGCTAAAAACACTCAATATTAACGATCTGCAATCCAACGACTCAGATCAAGCTTGCATCGTACGTCCAGGAGCACCAAATCACGCAAATCCAACGGCCCAAACTCGATCAGCCAGATCAACGGTCCAGATCAAGGCGCTTAACAACGATCGCGAACGAGTATTGCGATCGAGGATAATCAAACAGATCGGGCGAGTTTCGTTTTTCGCGATTCGCCATGCTGCGATCAAGGAAGATCCAAGCGTCTAGATCAAAGCTGCTCGATTTCACGATCTTCCGTGCTACACTCGAGAATAATCCAACAGCTTAGAAAGACGAACTCCGATCCATTGCGAACAGCACACCACGATCGATGCACATCCGACGGCCCAGAGATACGCATCTTGATCCATCGCGAACCAGACACCGCCCTCGAGGAAGATCCAACCGCTCAGATGCAACCCCCCTGATTGGAGATCTGCTGCTGTGATCGAGAACGATCCGACGGTCAGGATAATTTGCTCCGATTAAAAGCGAAAATAATAACCAAAAAATAGTTATAAAATCCAAAAAAATTCCAAAAAAAATCTGAAAATTGTGTTTCTAAAATTCCCAATGCACTTGCTATTTTCCTATACTTGGGGGGCACGAAATTTTGAATAATTGGCAAGTTTCCTACAAGGAGAACACCAAAAGTTTACCATTCTACGCTAATTTGAACTCTATATAAAGGACCCCTAATGCTCACATTGTGTTCATCCCAAATCAAGAGCATACTAGTCCCTCTTGACTCTCTCTAGCCTTCTTCTTGGCAATCCCCTCAGTTCTTGAGTAATCTTGAACTGTCTTTGAGTGTTCTTGAGTGTTCTTTAGAGTTCTTGAGTGTTTGGAAGCCTTGAAATCACGGAACTCTGCCGGATTTCAGAGGTGTGTAGAAGAGACATAATTAAGGCGGAAGTGACTTCTAACTTCTACTTCTTTATTTTAATTTGAATAAGTCTTGCATGTGTGATAATGTTTTGATGATGATTGATTCAATATGCGTTTTAATATGCGTGTTTTATTTATTTGATGTGCCATGAATATACCTGTTATGCATGTTTAGAAATTAAGAATATTGATGCATGTTAGACATGAATTGTGCCATGAATAAATGTTTAATGATTAATGTTTTGTATACGTTGCATCGATGATTTAATCCGATATTGTGTGTTTTATCTCTAATAAAAGATTAAATAATGATTCAATCCACGTACCGGCGCGATGATGGACTGCATAGTGTCATCGTGTGTGTTCCACCCATCGACCCAGCTTGCCGGTTTACCATTGACAATTTTGAACTAGGTTTCCAAGAGTGATCCCACTTCATAGATATTGGGGTTTGAGTTTTTGTTTGTCATTCTCTCTCCCTACAATGTGGAACACAGAGATTAAACTCTTTCAGTCCGAATTTCAACTATAAACAAGAAATTTGTTTGAATCGCCTAATGTACAAAAGTGTTTGATATGCTTGGTTTGTTTGAATTAAAATATTGATTTAGATGTTTAGAGAGATCCACTGGGCTATGTGCTTACCCTTCATTCTATTTTTCAGGTAATTGATTTACATGAAGACCATGAAAATTAGTTAGGTTCTTTTATTTAAAAAGTTTTTAATTTCTATGTAAGGGCATGTTGCCCAAGTTTTGAATCTTCTGCTGTAATAATTTTCTTCAAGTTCAAATTATGTACTCAATTTTATTTAATTAATTGAGTTTATGAATTTCACTTATTTATTGTATTATTGCCTTATTAAAATTTTAAATTTACGTTATGTACTATTAAATACAATCAAGGCATGTAATAATTGAAATAGAAAGAAAGTCAAGTGTGTATCACTTGTAAAATAACACCGGCCCGGCCTGCTGTTGGGTTTAGTCCACCGTCAAGAGAATGGTGGTCTTGTCCAATGCTTAAAGATACGAGGGTTGGGGTGTTACAAAGGTTGTCCTAGAATCTAAAAAATTAATCTCTTGGCAAAACAATCAAGATAAGCATGATAAGGTGCAAGCCAATCCATACCTAGTATGTCATCAAACTCCAAGAATTCTAGCACCCTTAAATCAATAAACATATCATATCCTTCATATTTAACAACACATTTCTCACATATCATATTAGGATAAATCCTTTCTCCAACATCTGTACTCAATATCAAGGGCATACTAGTTCTAACAGGAGTAAGTTTCAATCTATCTATGATGTTACCAGAAATAGATGATAATGTGAATCCAGAAACAATCAAAACATACATCATAATATTATAAATGTTGATCATACCTTCAATTAGATTCTTGCTAGCCTTAGGATCAAGTTCAGTCACTACCTTAGCTTGCCCTCTGGGAGGCGTTGAAGTCATTTGGGATGGAGTTGTCTATCTCCTTTGTGGCGTTTAAAATGGACATTCATTTCTTTTTGCCGCTTCTGCCCACACCGGAAACAAAAAATAGATGAGGGAGGTGTGAAAGACCTTATTTATGACTATACCCTGGGTGCAGACATTCCACTCTGTCATCTGCCACCCCCTCGCCCCAATGGTATTGGTGATCTCATTGACGAACTCTGACTCTAAGATCTCCCCACAAACTGTTGTTCCCTTAAACTTGCTATTGGAACTAATATCATTGGTGTGGTAGATGTTCTAATCCTACTAGATACTCCTCCCATACAAAATCTTTTATTTTTTTCAAATTGGTTCTTGTTCCACCTAGATTTGTTCTTTCCCTAGAATGTTACATTCTGCTCAAAGGACAAAAGGGAAGTATGTGAAGCAACTTCTTGATTTGCAGTCTCAACCCTTTCTAAGTCCAAAGCTTGATTAATAGAATCCACTTGTCTTTACCCCAGCTACTGCCAATCCCTTACATATGACGTCACAGAACTCATCACGAAATTTCTTCATCCGCAAGTTATCAGTAGCCACTAACTCTGAGGCAAAGAAAGAAATTCTAGTAAATTCTTGCTCATATTCTCGGACTATGATCTTCCCTGCTTCAAATGTCGAAACTAATCCCTTCACTTATCTTTCTCCGCTGGTGGAAAAAAAATACTCATAGAACATCTCTTTAGATTTTTCCCAAGAAACTTCACCAAAATGTCATCTATCTATGGATTTCCATCATCACTTTACGTCCTCGGTGAGTTTAAAGGTAGCTAGTCTCACTTTGTCTTAATCCCCCACTTGCATATCATTAAATATAGTTTCTATTCTCATCAACCAATGTAACACCCCAACCCTCGTTGATTTCACTATGAGTGTTTGGACTTAACCATTGTTGAAATAGTTGTTGAAATAGTGGACTTAACCACAAAGCGGGTCAGGTCCGGTGTTACTTTACAAGTGACGTACACTTGACTTTCTATTCTCAATATCCCATGCCTTAATATAAAAACTAAACAAGGCCACATAATAAGAGAAAAAGAAAATTATAATTTTTATTAACTCATGAAGAGAAAAGTACATAACATTTAATTAAAATAATTACAGTGGAATTCATAACGAAACTGGGCAAACATACCCTACATAGAAATTTCCAAATAAATTCAAAAGAGATGCCCCAAGTCTTTTCATATTAAATTTCCTAAAAATGTTAAAAGGAAGGGTGAGCACTAAGCTCAGTGGATCTTAAACAACCATATTCATATTCAAATCACTAACACATCCATAATTCAAACACTTTCCAAAAAATTAGGCGTTTCAAGCATCAAGATTGTGTAAAGTTGTTACTTAGACCAAAAGAGTTTTTTTGTAAACCACCGGGTCCCACTATGTGATGATATTGTCCCCACTTAGCCACAGACACATCGTGGGGTTTTGTTTCTGGAGAGACTTGAACCCAAGCCACCCCAAAAAGGCCTTGACACTAGTGAATACCCGTGTATGCACTCATAGCCCATTCTCAACTCGAAGGTCCAGCCGATATGGGATTATTACAATCCACGCCCCTTGGAGGCCATTTCATCCTCGAGATGCACACCCATTACACTCAGAGGCAGCTCTGATACCATTTTTGTAACACATCGAGTCCCACTACGTGATGATATTGTCCCCACTTAGCCACAAACACACGTGGGGGTTTTGTTCCTAGAGAGAATTGAACCCAAGCCACCCCCAAAAGGCTTCAGCACTAGTGAACACCCGCGTATGCACTAATAGCTTTGTCTCAACTCTAAGGTCCAACCAATGTGGGATTATTACAATCCACTCCCTTGCAACAAAACCCCATTGGGATTGTAATAATCTCACATTGGTTGGACCTCAGAGTTGAGACTGGGCTATGAGTAGGCGGGCAGCGGCGAACCGGAGACGGGAAATAGAGAAAAAGACTATGGATTGGCCTAGTTTCCATATGGCAATTCATTTTTCATTTTTTTGGGCCTTATCAATTGAGAAATTGAGGGACAGGCAATGTTTCATTGAGATGTCCTGACCGAAAAAAGAGCTAGTAGTTTATGTTGGGTTTTATTAGAGAAAAAGTAGCTTGTTTGGTAGGTAAGGGAAGGGTAGCCCTCCCTTAATGAGGAAGGTGGACCTGATCGCTCTGGGAAGAGGGGGTTTTAGGGGGATCCTTCCTACCTAAGTAGGTCTTAATGCTTACAGTGTAAATAAAAAACCTTAATGTTTAAAGTGTTTTTTTCGAGTAGCTCATAAGCCTTAAGGAAATTAGATATTCAGGAAATCCGCCCTGTTATTCCTGACCGTACAAATAGATCTGCAAAAGCTACGTAGACAAATAGACTACCTAGCAATAGCAATCCGCTATAGAGGTTACATAGTGAGACCCAACGCAAACAGTTGGCTCCTAACCAACTCCCGCTTGTCAGCAGACAAGTGTAATCACTGCCGATATCGAAACCGATCACAGTTCAAGCTACATATGGCTCCTACGTGGGCTTCTTAGCCAAAGGAAAAACAACAAAAAAAGATGCAATGCAAAAGGTTCGGTACATTTAGTCTAATCTTTGACAAAGAGTCAAGCGGGTATGAAGCACTACTAGGTAGACCATGGCCAAAGTCAACCTTTGGATTATGTTGTGACACTTTGCTTAGGCTCAGTTGACTTTGTCAACTACACAAGCAAAGAGTTGACAAAGGAGAATAGCCCCCCTGTTGTTGATAGAGAGCTTACCGCCCCGCCTTTTATAGTCGGTGTTATAGCATCTGCGATTACTACGATAAAATGTTTTACAAGCCTTTTGTTATTCCCTTCTCCAAATCCCATATGAGCCCCTCTTCGACGTACTCTATGGCTTTGGCTCCCTCCTCTGCGTTTCTCCGATGGCTTTCTTACTCGATGATTCTATGCTATGCGGGTTATCCGAGGGATAGAAAGCGATTCTGATAGCTGAACACAAATAGGAAAGGATACTTTGAATCATACAACTATAATGAAATATACGATCAACCAACATCTCTCGAATTTGAAAAAGAGTCAAAAGAAATGGTTCGATTCTCTTATTTCTTGACCAGAGAGATCCATGAATCAGGATCCTAATGCATATAGGTACAAATGGTCCAATGGGCGGTCAACTAAGGTTCCTTTCATTAGTCAATTTGTGGTTAAGTCCTTGCTTTAAGCGAAAAGCGGAAGGGCTAGACGCACCTGTAGTTATTAAGTCAAGTCGATTATGTGCATTAGTCGTCTAGCGGAGCAAGGAATGGTGCTAGTCGGCTTAAAGCAGCGACGTTTCCTGGGGAGTCGGCATCCATTATGTGGAAGTTGGGTCACATCATGTATGTACATCATTTTAGATTGATCCCCTACTCCTTCGCTTCGCTTACACCTCAGCAAAGGTATAACCTTCTCTCCGGCTCAAGCTCACTGCTTTCTTTTTCTTGAAATAAGTTGTAATACCCCAGAATTTTGTCAAATAATTTAAAATATATAAAATAAGTTAAGTAAATTAATTCCAAAGATTTTAAGAAAATATTTAGTGCAAATTGTGGGTTGACACATGAAAAATAAAATATATTGGAGATGTAATATAAATTAGGCAAATAAGACCTTAATTTGATAATTAAATGAAAATTTCAATTTAGTAGAATTAATTATGAAATTTAAGGAGTTGCTTAAGAAATAAATAGAAATAAAGTATATATACACATAGGTTAATATGGGTATGAATAAGGTGTGTGTTAGCACAATATATGTGAATACTACATATTATAGGAATATGTACATCGAAAAATTTATATAATTAAATAAAATGTAATTATTAAAAATATGTAAATAATAGTGTATAATTACATAATTTATTACCTGAAAATGAAATACGAAATAAATAAAAATACATGAAAATAAAAAATACAAATTATTTAATTATTAGCATTAAAAATATTAAAGAAATGGAAAAATATCTAATAAATACAATATTAAATAAATTAGAAAGGAAAAATATATTAGTAAGTACATAAAACAAAAGGATTTGTGCAATAAAACCAGGTTTTCGTCAATTAGAAAGTGTATAATTGATAAATTTTGGATAATAGCAACTTAGAAAGTGATTTTGTAATTAGAAACACGATCCAACGGCCAGAAATCCATCATTTATAAGATATGAGATCTCACGATCACGATCGAAGTCTAAAACGGCACCCAGGAGCACCGAATCAACGAGATCCAACGGCCCAGAAACCATCGAGTCGATCTAACGGTTGGATGCATCTCATCTGATCGATAATGACACCAGATTCGAGGCTCATCGTGCGGATTAGATCAATGATCAAGATCGTTACGTTTCTCGAGAACCATCCAACGGTGCAGATTCAAGAACCATTGATCCAATGCGTAACTCAAGGTTCATCAAACGGCCCAGATTGAGGCGTTCGAGGAAGATCGCGAACGAATACAACGACCGAAGATCCATCTGCAAAAACGAATTCGTGATCTATTGATGTGCTCGAGAACGATCAGACGACTGAGATCGAGAATCCGATTCTGTTGCTTGATCTGAGAACAATCCAACAGTTCCGATCGAATATCAACACGTGTCTCAAGGAAAATCTAACGTTCTAGATTCTATCCGCCCGATTTGATCACGAATGGCATCCCGATGACGATCTGACGGTCTGAATCGAATGCTCCGATAATTATGAATTTTTATAACGTAAAATTCGATTAAAAATCCAAAAAAATGTTTCTAAACTCCAAAAAATTCCAAAAAAAAATACCTACTATTTTCCTAGGCTTGGGGGGCACAAAAATTTGAATTTTTTCAAGTTCCCACCAAAAAAACTTACCATTTTACACTAGTTTGAAGCCTATATAAAGGACCGCCATGTTCACAATTCATTTCATCCCAATTCAAGAGCATACTAGTCCCTTTTGAATCTCTCTAGCCTTCTTCTTGGCATTCCCCTTAGTTCTTGAGTGATCTTGAACTATTCTTGAGTGTTCTTGAGTGTTCTTAAGAGTTCTTGAGTGTTTGGAAGACTT
>JAJIYU010018162.1:0-11317 GCA_030144865.1 Tinospora cordifolia
TTTTACTTTTTGTATATTACCATCAAAGCCACTCTTTAAAGTAAGGCAATTATTTTTTATTATTTATCTAATAATAACTTGTATATGTATGTATACTTAAAACAACTTAAATTGGTTTATTTTACCTATCTTCTTCATTAATTATTTGTTAATGATATATTTATCTTCAAGGGGGTTTTTTTTTTTTTTTTGTATCAAGTATTTGCTAATTTATTTTTTAAAATAAATATGTGCAAATAAGTTTAATGCTAAAAATTACGATAATTATTTGCAATGTATTAAATGTTATAATTGAACTTCTTATTTATATAGCATAAAATAACTTTAAAAAAAATACATTTATTTATTTTGGAATAAACATTAAGCAAATTATCAAATTATGTTATTTTAGGGGAATGCACTTATCTTATACAATTTATTTTTTTATTTAAAAGTTTTCTTTTATGTAATATAGGTGTAAATATTGCAGTGTCATTATTATAGGATTGAGTATTAAACCCTGAAGTCAATGCTTAGTTAGAATTTAAAAAATAATATGCAAAGTAAGATTAAATCAGCTCAAGAGAATTTGATTAATAATTTGATAATGTGACTACCTTTAATAACTTCACTTAAGTTTATTAGGTTTTATGTTATTTATTTCATTTTGTTTTTTTGTCTTTCTTTTAATGTTTTTGACCTTTTGGTATAATTTTGCTTAGACATTTTATTAGGTTTTATTTTTCAGATTATATGTTTCTTCTTTCTCCTTTTTAAAAAATAAATAATTTAAATTTATATCTTTTTCAGTCTAAGACTTTTTCTATTGTTTTAAATATATAATGTTATTGAGTTTTTTTTAATGCATATCTTATAGATGCTAATTGTAAAAAGTTTGTTAATTTTAATGGACACATGACACTAAAATTTTTATTAAAATTTTGATATTATTGTAATTTTTCTTTTAAATATTTCTTTATCATATCAAATTTTATGCATACCAATTTAGTTTTTTGTTCATGCATATTAATATATAGGGTTGGGGTTTGATTTGATATTTTATATGAATGATTATCTAAGGTATTGTTTTCATATTCTAGTTTATTTGATGTATATACATATATATCTACTTATTACTTTACAGTGAGGTGAATAAATGCTTAGAATTTTTTTTTCTCAAATTCATTAAGTATTTTAATATAAAAATAATGATAATGTAAAAAAGATTAATTTTAGTCTACGATGAAAATTATTATTATTTATCAAATTTATGCAATCATAGTTATCTATAGATTGTGAACATATAATATAACCTTTGTTTTTTCTTTATTAAATATACAATCTTAATTTTTATATTGCAGGACTACTTTAATTAGTTGCAATAGACAATACTATACTATATACATTCTTATAAAATCATGTATATGTTGTAAAAATATATATCTTATTTTCTTATGGTCAATGTATTAAGATAATTGTTAACTAAAGTACTAAAAAAGCATTGTTACTTATTTTTTATAAATTAAAAAATTGTTATTTTGTAAAGGTACTTTAATAATATTTTATATCATGTTAATTATTTTGTTTAATTATGTAAATACTATTAATGCTCCAAAATTATACTTTTTAGTCATGCAAAGCATGTGACCAAACTAATATACATACATATATATATATATATATATATATAATTTTAAATTTATTTATTAAAATAAATAATATATATTATTTATTTAAATAATATATATATTTTTAAAATAAATAATATTTCTTTAAAAAATAAAGTATGATATTTTATTTAGTTTTTAAATAATTTTAAAAATGAATTTTTATTAATTTTAATAATAAGAAAGTGACATTAAAAAATAAATAATTTTTAATAAATAAATTTAAAATGTAACATTTTAAATTAATAATTTTAAATGTGTATAATATGCATATGAAAAGAAATATGTATTTTATAAATTAAATATTATAAATATTGTAAATAATTAGTTGATGTGATTATGATTCTCATGCAATACAATCTATTAAACTTAAATCATTGTGAGAGATAATATCATAAATAAAAATTTAATGAGCTGATGATGTTGCAGGAACGTCAAACCCTGAGAATACATAACCATTGTCGATGCCCTTATATATTATACTGTTACTTACAATTGACTGCCCCTTTCTTGATTTTCACTACATATATATCAATATTTTAAGAAGTGAGGTCTTTCCTAGTAGTGGTAAATGAATAGGAAATGTGGTTTTAATTATATTTTTAATTAGGAATAGGACTATCACAAGATTTTTTTTCTTTTGCAAAAAGACAAATTGCCCATCTATTTTTTAATTTAGAGAGAAATACTAGCAATTTGGAGCGACCAATTGGAATGGATCCCTTAACCCATCTAAGGTTTTTCTTTCTGTTTTTTTCCTTTTTTTTTCCAATTAATAGTGAATGCAAAATTATTCACAGTTGGTAAAAGACGAGAGTGAAAAGCTGAACTATATATCATATATATAACTAAACAAAGATACAATTATTGCATAGAAAAATTGCATAATGGTTGTGCAGGTCCAATGCTAATTAATTGAAAAGAGTGCCCTCTTCAATATGATCTGTTTTCTAGACATTTGAGACGTTGATTGATATACGTCATATTAGCATTTTTTTTCTTTCTTAATTAGGGCATCTGCAGCACTCAAATGGGCGCTTTTTAACAATTAGAATGTTGAGCTCTTGACATAGATTGGGCTCAACACTCTGGTGCTGAGGTGGCGCTCACCACCTCAGCACCACCAAACCCCATAGCCGATGCCCTTAGCTTGGTGAATTTCTATATGTTGAATAAGGGGGTTTTAATTAAGTGCAGCAAATTGCTTATGAATATGCAAAGAGAGGTGCAAGTATAGTGTTGGTGGCCAGGAGATTGCAGAGACTAAGGGCCATAAGTGAAAGTGCAATGTTGCTGGGTGCAAGGCATGTCATGAGTATGGCTGCGGATGTTGTCAAGGAAGATGACTGTAGACGATTCATTGGCGAAGTCATCAACACCTATGGCCGAGGTAAATCTTCTCATATTTCTAATTTTCTTCATTTTTTTCGAGAAAAACACAAGAAATGAAATTCACAATTTGTTTTTAAACACTTGACTAAGAAAATTACAATTTCTCTTAAAAAATATAAAAATTCATTAATTGTTTGATTTTTTTTTTTTGGGTTCTTGGACAAATAATGATTTTGTCATTAATTGCCATCACATGAAGCCGGCACCCATAGGAATTGAGGAAATTTTATTCATTTACAATGTTATGGACTTATGGTCATGGTTGATGAATTCCATACATTGATATGCGTAGCACATTCATGCGTCCTTGAATATCTTGTAGTTGGTGTAATAGATATTTTACATTACACGGTCTCAATTTTGAAAGTTAAAAAGCTTGAATCTGTTCATTTGAAAATTCATAATAAGTAACCATGACCATTTGAATCTGTTCATTTGAAAAATCATAAATGATCCCAAAGTATTATTACAAATTAAATTAACACACACACACACATATACATAACGTTAAGGTATTGAGATTGATAACCAAATGCATGCTAAAAACCCATTATGTTTGTTTCAAATGGAGAATTGCATATTTCAAATTGCCATTGCTTTTTCTATATCAAATGGTGTAGAAATTCCACAACGCAAAGGCATAATGTTAGCGTTAATGTTGATTATTATATTGTGTTGGCTCTGTTTGGATATGATCTTTTGCAGTGGACCATCTTGTAAACACAGCTAGCTTAGGACATACATTCTTCTTTGAGGAAGCCATTGATGCTTCTGTGTTCCCTCATTTGATGGTAAGCATTGTTTAATTACTTCTACCATTTTTTTTCATCATTCCCATTAAAAAGGAACTACATATGATTATATACAATGAACTCGAAATCCATTACTTGTTCCAGGACATTAATTTCTGGGGAAATGTTTATCCTACATTCGTAGCTCTTCCTTATCTAAGGCAAAGTAATGGACGAATCATCGTAAATGCATCCATCGAAAGCTGGTTGCCCATGCCAAGAATGAGCTTATACGCTGTACGTATAAGTAATAATATGGACGCTTTATTAGTTGTATAGACAGAAATTGCATTCTTATTTACTTAATAAATCCAGGCGGCCAAGGCAGCTTTGGTAAACTTCTATGAGACCCTCAGGTTCGAAGTGAGAGATGAGGTTGGAATTACCGTTGCAACACACGGTTGGATCGGAAGTGCCATGACAACAGGCAAGTTTATGCTGGAGGAAGGTCTAGAAATGCAATGGAAAGAGGAAAGGGAGGCAAGTCAAAAATTTCTCTACAACACAATTCTGAAATTATTATTATTATTATTATGAGCAATGCCACATAAATCAATTAATTTGAGCATCAAATGCAAGTGATGATGATATCATAGATTTATTTCAGCTATCGGGTCCTGGCCGCCATGTTGAGGAGTTCGCGAAATCCATTGTAGCCGGGGCTTGTAGGGGTGATGCTTATGTGAAGCACCCGAGTTGGTACGATGTGTTCATGGTCTATAGGGTCTTCTCGCCGGACATTTTACGCTGGACGTTTCGCCTTCTATTAACACCACAAGCTAGTACAAGACCGACCTATTCCTCCTATGCCAGCACCAGTTCTCCAAGAGCAATGCTCACTGCGGGATCTCATCAGCAGAAGCTGGACTGAGCACTACTTGGTTACTAGCACAGAACACTTGAATTTGCTGCTGGCGGATTTGTATCTTCTTAATTAATGTTCATGTTTGTACAAGAGTGTTTATGGATTAACTGTATTGTGGGTCTTTGTCAGTATAAGTAATAAAGCTCCACTCTACCATTATATTTGTACATCTTGATAAAATATGAACCTAAGGATCATCCCAACCTCTGCTCTAAATATTGTTCAGTGCGGCCAGTGAAGTGAAGATCTAGTAAGGTCTCTCATTCTTCAAGATAACTGAGCGAAAAAAAATATGACTATCTAATATAATTGAAAATAAACCCGACCGAGATACGATTGCAAAGAAGATAAAATAGGTGAAATATAAGATAATTAAAAAAAATAAAAATAATCTTCAAAAAAAAAAGGAAGAAGAGTAAGAAGTGCAAAAATGAATAAACAATTAAATAAATAATATTTTCATAATTAATTCTAAAAAATGGTGAAATTAAATTATAAGGATAAGATATAAAAGTAAGTGTAAATGAATTTTCTATGTTATCTTATTGCAACCGCACATGAGATTAAACTTAAATTTGGTCCAATTCTATTTTATCTTGCAAGGTATCTAACAACACCATAGAAACTCTTTTACTCATATACCATATACCTTTTTTATATTTTAGTTTGTATGTATTTATCTAAATGGAAAGAGTTCTATTTATAATAATTTTTTAATTTTTAAAAGTTATATCCGCACAATACATGCCTATTACAAATTGATATACGATTATTATAAATATTGATTAGCTAGGATGGTTGGATAAATAACCCATATAAATCGCTGCCAATAATAACCATACTAGACTGGTTTATTTGTAAATTAAAGATAACTAAATAAGACAAGAAATACTCTGATAGATTATGTCTCTCTATTATTTTTATCTCCTTGTTGAGTTAGTATAACTTCATGGAAATAAACAAATTGTTATTTTATTTATAAAAGAAAATTGTAATAACAAGCACAATTATAATTTTCCAGTAGATAGGTATGATAGTTATCATTTTATATGTAGGGTTATACATATTAGCAAATGTAATAAGATGTGATTTAATGTATTTTTATACACATATTATCTTTGATACTATTATAATTTTCTTTTTATGAAAAAGCCAACAAAATAACAGATAAATAACCCTTGCAATATATAGCATAATACTGTTAATGAAGTCATATTAGACGTAGATTTTGACAATGTGTTAGAAATGTTAACCAAATGTTAAATGAGTTAGAGATGTATAAATATCTACTAAGTTTTATTTATATTTGACAATGTGTATGGTCAAAAAAAAATAATTAATATTTATCACAAAATGTTTTTATGGCTCAAATATTAAGCTTAACATATGCCAATATGGTCCAAGATGAGTAGGTTACTTTTTTATAAATTACGGTAATCATAATATCAACTTAAATATAAATATTAATAGATATTTTGTGTCCTAATTATTTCCCTATACTTGATAATATTATTATTAATATTAACTAAATTTTTTTACACCAATAATATAAGTAATAAGCTCATGTTATGTTATTAAGTTTATGCCAAAAGAAAAGTATGTTATTAAGTTAATTTAAGCTTTTACACCAACCTGATAAAAATCAAATAAACTGGCGTGGACAACGAGTAGCCACAACAGAAACTTCTCTCTCTTTTACGATATGGCCTCTCCTCTTCTTCTTCACCGATTACGTTTTCGCGCTTCTTCTTCTTCTTCTTCTTCTTCTTATGGCTTTGGCGATCCTTCCTCAATCTCCTCAATTCTATTTTCCCTCCTTGAATTTCAAATTCCCGCGAAAGAGAAAGCTCGTTTTGGCGCGAATTTCAAACCCCTCTAACAGCTCCAACGGTTCTCTTTCTTCAAAACGAACCGATTCTTTCCCAGGTGCTCTTTCTCGATCTATCTGTCTTTAGAAGAATAAAATGTAAGATCCATTAAACTTAGAGCCAATTAGCATAAAATTCAGTGGCTTCCCAATTACGCAAATTTTGCTGATTTCCCCATTACAACTAAATACTGGAATTTCTTCCATAATTTGAATTCTTTCGCTTGATTTATTGGTACCCAGCGCTGCATTTGATCAGTGATGCTGTAGCGAATGGTTTATTAAGATTTGTGGGAATTCTGATGTGCAGGAAAGCCAGAAGCGGATGTTGTCGTGATTGGAAGTGGTATTGGGGGGCTGTGTTGTGCTGGGCTTTTAGCTAGATACCAGCAAGATGTTCTTGTGCTTGAAAGTCATGATTTACCTGGTGGTGCTGCTCATTCTTTTGAGATCAAAGGCTTTCATTTTGATTCTGGCCCTTCGCTTTTCTCTGGGTTTCAATCCAGAGGTCCTCAGGCTAATCCTCTTGCACAAGTAAATATTGTCAACCTTTTCTTCTTTTAAATCTTACTGCTTTTGGCTTGACTAAGATTCTGTTGTACTCGTCATAGAAGCAAGGCATTTTACGTCTTAAATAATATGCGGCTGAATGGGGTTGAGTTTGATCACTCAATTGAAGTGCTTGATGCTAAGAAAATGATTTTGCGTGTGGACTAGATTAGTCTGCATGGTCATGGAAACTGATTTCTGAGCTGATTCCACTTGATTCTAATTTTATACAAGTTGCTCGAGATTTTCAATTATCCACTTGGGTAAGTAATATACAATTTTTTTTTTTTTTTTTGGTAGGTATTGGATGCGTTGGGTGAGTCAATTCCATGTGCCACTTATGACTCGTGGATGGTTTACATACCTGAAGGTGAATTTTTATCAAGCATAGGTCCTACGGGATTTCTCAAGGTCGATCCTTACTTTGAGTTTCAATATTCATTTCCTTAGTTTAAAAATTTTAAACATGTTGTAAATTGTTTTGCACTGTTATTTACATCATAATTTTATCATATTCATTTAATGCAAGCTTTCCCAAGTTATTATAATTGTTTTAAAAAGGGTTCTACATGCAAAATTTTACTCTCAAACGTTAAGAAGAGGCTATTTCAAAATTTGATGCATTACGCCTCCTGAAAACACTTCCCAGATCATAGCAATCCAAAGAATGCGTGGAATGATGGATAATAGAAAAAAAAAGACAGGGAAAGATAAGCCATGGAAATTATTTCCTAATTAATTAAGTTCTCATCCTTTAGTAATGATTATTATCAAATTTGTTCAAGATTCACTGGTAGAGATCTGAGATTTTGAATGATATACTGTAAAGATATTAGTCTCTGAATCTTCGGAGTAGCTGCACTGTCTTTTGAAGGTACCAACTTACCAAGGGAAAAGTAATATGCATGAATTCTGAAGTTTTCTTGAGTAGCTTACGCTTAATTATTTACCAGAATATGTGAAATATTTAATGGCCGAACTCTTGTTATTGGTTTTTAAATATCAGAAATTGTAGGGAAGAAAATTGTGTGAATAAATAAGATTTGTAGTAGTTTTCAAGTTTATCATCTCTTGTTCACTTTGAAAGATGATACTCAATAGTCAGTTTTAGATGATCCTCACAAGTTTTATGAGAAATTTAAATGTTCTCCTTGTGAAATTGTCGTGTTTCTCCAGGATCTTGAGAAATATGCAGGTTTGAATGCTGTGAGAGATTGGCGAAAACTTCTTGTGGGTATAGATAAGTTTCTCTCTTATTTTATTTTCTTTATTGTGTGCATGAATTTGTCATAACTCAACAAAACAGAGAACTTACCACAGGATGCAGTGCTTCCCCTGTCTGCTGCTGCAATGGCTCTACCACCTCTATCCATTCGTGGTGATTTAGGTGTTCTATCCACTGCTGCAGCTAGATATGCTCCTTCTCTCTTGAAATCTTTTGCTCAAATGGGTCCCCAAGGAGCCATTGGTGCTATTAAGCTTCTCAGGCCATTTGCAGAGATACTTGATTCACTAGAGATAAAAGACCCTTTCGTGCGTAATTGGGTGGATCTTCTGTGTTTCCTACTTGCAGGAGTGAAATCCAATTGTACTCTTTCAGCAGAGATGGTAACTACTTCATCTGAAGTATCTAGTGCCATTTTTAGCATTGAATCTCATCAATTTGATATTTAGATATGTTGAGAAGTTTTCAGATACTCATTTATTATTGGTTATTCAATTAAATGTTTTGGAAAAAGAACTAGTTTAAATTATTGTTGTTTCCAATCTTCAAATTATTGTTGTTTTGCTTGAATTGTGGTTATTCCAGGACCTTGCTCCTTGAAACTTCTTATGGTCCTTGTGCATTGTGTTCCATGAGCTTGGTTTTGTGTTTCTGCCATTTTAGTTGATGAAAAAAGATTGGGCAGGGTAATTTCACATGAAAATGGTTATTCTGTCTAAATAATATTAGTGGGTAAAATTTTTCTTTGGTTAAAATATCATTGAAAATGAATAAACTATATACAAACCAGAAGAATAATAAAACAAATTACCACCATATGAACTCTATTAGTGTTAAATATTGTGTGGCTTTGAACCACTCAATGTGAAATTCTAATTAGAAATAGTTTCCTTAGTACGAGTTTCTTAGTTGAAGTTAATAACTTAGTTAGTTTTGCATTTGGAAACTAAATAGAAAGTGGAAACTATCTAGGACTCCTTTCTTATATAAACCCTTATTGGGGTATGTGAGAAGTAGAGGCGAGAATTTGAGTTTTGTGTGAGAGCACTTTTGTATGAGAGGATTTGGGTTGATTTGATTATAGGTTGTAACCCATTTGCATTCTCTCATAGTGGATTATTTCTCATCTCCCATAGACGCAAGTAATACATGAAACTACGTTAAATCTGTGTGTTCTTGCGTTCGGGTTGATTTGCATTCATTTGGACAATTGATTATTTGGTTTGTGCACTTTGTCCGATTAGCTTCCACTTACGCTGCACTTAACAATTAGACCATTCATCAACACAAAAGCCAATAAGCGTATAACTATTGTGAAGCTGTGTTAATCTTTAAATAATGCATGAATCTATTGACTTATTTTCTTGTTATCATATAATATTTTCAGTCTTAAGCAGTTGCTTCCTCCTCTATTTAACATTTTCTCCCTTTCTTGCCTGCTTTTCAGGTGTACATGTTCGCAGAATGGTATAAACCAGGATGTACACTTGAGTACCCTCTTCATGGGAGTGGTGCAGTTGTAGATGCCCTTGTTCAGGGTATGCAAAAATTTGGTGGAAGGCTTTCTCTAGGATCCCATGTTGAAAATGTTGTTGTTGAAAATGGCCGGGTGATCGGAGTGAGGCTAAGAAGTGGTCAAGTAAAGTTTAATAAATAATGCCATGGTTTCTGTTCTGATTCCAATAAAGTTGATTGATTCTGTTTTTTTCCCTGAAGTGTAACATAAATCTAATGTTTTTGTTGCAGTTTATACGAGCAAAGAAGGCTGTAGTTAGCAACGCATCTATGTGGGACACTTTGAAATTGCTACCTAAGGATGTGGTTCCAACTTCTTATTTGGATAGAGTTGAAAAAACTCCACAATGCGAATCATTTATGCATCTCCATTTGGGTTTTGATGCAGAGGTGAACCTTTTTTTTTTCAATTTTTTTTAATACCATCAAAAGAACCTCGAACCTTGAATTTGCATTTTGAGCCAAGGTACATGAAAATATTAAATACCATATCCATTTACAAGCTTTTTGAAATTCAATATGAAAATAATGAGTTTAAATCATTTCAGTAAGAAGATACCTTTCTAATGATATGTGATGAGATCAGGAGATCATCACATTCTGCCAGGTACCTCTTCTTGACTTTGACTTAGTTAAAATTTGGAAGTTGGTCATAGAAAAGTCCTTCACAAAGATCAGGTCATAGAGAAGTCCTTCACAATGATCATAGAATCTTGGAGAATGTTGGATGGTGTTCTTAGCAATCTTTCTGCAAGCTGTTTAAGATTCCTGCAGATTACAAGGGGCTTGCTCAAATAGAGTCATTTCAATTACGTTTTTAATGTCTACTTTGCTCATTATACTATGTGATGCAATATCTCATTCACTACAATCCAAAACTAGTACTGCATTTAATTTCCCTAGGCAAAAGTAAAGGGTACTTCTGCAAAGATTATAATGGTTTCCCAAACAGGATGAAATTGATTTTGTATCTTTATCTTTCCATAATTCGGTGAATCTTTTTTCATGATGTTAAATTTGTAGCAGGTTTAAATGGTCAGTTGAGTTATGGGTCCTTTCTCTTTTCTTCCTGTTCTTTTTTGTTTGGGTCTTTGGAATCGTCCTTTATTATAGCATTTTCATTTGTTAACCATCTGAATGCATATCTCATTAACAATTATGTCCTGTTTAATTTATTGGCAGGGTATTCCAGAGGATTTGGGAATCCATCATATTGTTGTAAATGATTGGGATAGAGGAGTTGATGCTGATCAGAATGTAGTTCTGATCTCTGTTCCAAGTGTACTGAGTAAGGATCTAGCGCCTCCGGGAAAACATGTTTTGCATGCCTATACCCCAGGAACTGAACCATATGGACTATGGGAAGGACTTGATCGTAGAAGTTCAAAATATAAAAGTCTAAAAGCTGAACGATCAGAGGTTATAATTCTTATCACTGCCTGCATCTTTTCCTCAATTATCTTTTTG
>JAJIYU010018163.1:0-11391 GCA_030144865.1 Tinospora cordifolia
TCTCTCTCTCTCTCTCTCTCTCTCTCTCTCTCTCTCTCTCTCTCTCTCTCTCTCTCTCTCTCTCTCTCTCTCTCTCTCTCTCTCTCTCTCTCTCTCTCTCTCTCTCTCGTGTTTGTTTTGTCATGTTCATCTGAGACTGCTTTTTGCTCTTTTACCTTTATGATGTCAAACACTAGTTAGTTAAGTCCCTGTGGGCTTCCCTTTAAACAAATTGAAGTTCTAGCCCACCATGTGCCTTTTTTCCCACCAATAGCCACATCCCTTCAGTCATGAGAAGTCCACTCAAGTCTAGCTAAAAAGCTGGAGTGGGCAGGCTGGCTTTCTAGTTGGCTAGTTATTGATACTATTTTTCTCCTTGATATAACTATAAAAAATTTTAAAAATCTTATATTGATTATTAATTTTGCTTGTCTGCTTTGCAGAATGTCTTGATTGGGATGGATATCCCAATGTCAGTAAATAAAATGGAAGCAGATAGTCACAATGACGTTGATGAAAGTGATAGTAGCGATGACATTCTTTTGGATGATGAAAGTTTTGAGGTCTGTTATGGCTTATTGGCCTTTATTTTGTTGTCTTTGTAACCAACTTTAGCCCGTACCTTATGATTTCAATATTCATGACCTGCATGAATTAATTGTTTTTATATTTCAAAAAGGCTGCAGATCCAGATATTTCAAACACCCCAGTGGATTGGGGGATGCCTTATAGTCCTTATCCAATCCATCCTTCATATTTTGCGAAGTGTTTAACAAAGGTGATTACATATCCATTGTCAAAGTTAATTATATTGATTTGTGGCATGCGCTACATGGTAATTTATTTGAAAGGTCCATTCTTGCTGATGAATTGATCTCGTAGCCTTAAAAATGGTTCTGAAAGGTGTTTCCTTGAGGTGCCATTGGCTTTAAGTATATAATTATAGTTGATTTTTTTGGTTTAACGATTCATTATTTCTTAATTAGGGAAAAATAAGGTTGCATTAATTCATTATTTAAAACATATGATATAACCAAGTATTAAAATTTGTGAAACAACCTTTGACTTTGAAAAGCATGCCTTAATACATTGGTTGAGGTTGTTCCATTGTTATTGATACGTCATGGTCAAAATAACTTCTTTAATGAGGAGGTAAATCTATGATTCCACAAATCATTCCTTCTCTAAACCTCACAATTCAAGAGCCTCATGCATTGGTTATGCCTCAACTTTCTTGTTCTTTACAAAAAAATAACCCATTGATGAAGTATTTTCTTTAAGAAATTTGACAAAAATAAAATGTTGTTTTGATGTTGTAAGTATGCTTTTTGTTTTTGGTTGATTACTCGTATTTTTATCTTGAACCAAATGTGGTCCAGCCACTTTTACGTTGGTCTATTAGCTTCTAATTGTACTGTTACGTGATCAAACATCATGATTGTCTAATAAAGCATACTCAATAGCCTAAGATGGTATTTAAATATTGACCTTTATTGTTTTTGACAAATGCTTCAAGTAATAATTTGCATTTTTTAGCTAGTTTAAAACTGTCTGAAGCATTACGTAAGGTACAATTCTCTTCCTATATTTCATAAGGCTTTACTTGTTTAGTGTGTTTAATTGTTAAACCCAATTCATAGAAGTCTTGACTGCAACTATACTCTCACTGAGTTTTATTTCTTTGCATTTTAACTTAAAAAACAATTCATCCTTGGTTATTGTTCATTTTTCTTTGTCATGAGTTTTACTATTACTGTTATTTCCATTTCCCTCATTGTATCTAAATTTTTTAGACTTCGGTAGGTCACTGGAGTGAAATATTTTGCCACTATTTATCACTCAAGTAATTTACTTGTCTAGACTCCAACATTTCGATTGATTAATAAATCTTGTTGTTGACATTTTTGCCTTAATATTTTTCCTATGTACTAGGCAATCAACTCCAACCATGGGAAAAGAATGGACCACCCTTCAAATGGAGTTTCCATTTTAGGATGTCTCAGACCTGCTTTGATGGATGATGAATCGTATCTAAGAGGACTCTTCCACCATGATGAAAGTGACAGTTATCCTGATTGGGAAGGTAATTTTCTTCCATTGATGATGTTGGTGATGGATTATGTCTGATGGAGATTCTAGATATGAATGCACATGTCCTGGTCTTCTTTTTACTTAAGCAAGTCTTGTTAGCTCTCTCTAATCTTGATGATACTGAAGTCTTGTTTAGAATCAACTTTTATTTATCAAAGTGGTGCAATATGTATTTTAGAAACTGGTGATGTTTGCTATTCCCCAAATCATGTTATTGCCAACCTGAAATGCAACTAAACTCAACTAAGCTTTTCCTTACTACAAGTAGATGAGGTGGCTGCATGAATCCATTACCTCCTTTCCACTCTATTGAGAGCTAAGTTGGCATTCAAATTATAATAAGTTAAATCTTTCTTAGTTTTTTCATATCTATGTGATTTTGGGTCAACCTCGTCTGTTGTTACCATCTATTTTTAGTATGGTGTTCTTCCTAACTGGTGCATTTAAAGGCATACATTGCATTTGACCAAACAACTTTAATCAGTTCTCTTATTTCATGATGGGAGGGAAATTCTGATCTATTTCTCCTAGCATCATAGGGCAAGAACACCCCTATAATAGAGGAAGAGAATACGCAAGCAAGCCAACAGAAAGAAAAAAGAGTAGTAGAGACCGATGCTACTCCTACTATGTCTTGTATATGATCATTTCTAGTTTTATGTTTTAAAGTTTTATCTCATGTCCATATTTTAGCATTCTCATTTCTGTTAGATTTCCTTTTCTACTTCCACTGAAATTACATATGATTATGGCTGCCGTGATCCTAAAACAAAATGGTCGAGACAAAGATGAAAAAGATACGTGAACCATCGCCTAATTTACTAGGCTTTCTATTATGTGCTTAACTTCGAGAGTGTGAGATAAGGTGACCAGAGCCTAATCTTGTGATTTTTTTTCATCAAATTATCACTCGTGACTTATGAGATGATCTTACGCTTTTAGGTATTAGAAACATTTTGGATAATTGCACATCTTTTATCACTTCAAGAGAAAACCTTGTTTATTGGACAATTTTCTGTAGCTCCTCAAGTGGACTTAGGTGAGAACTCCTCAATAATTCAATTTGGACTACTATTTTCTGACCCATGTTCCTTGTGATCATGTTAAGTTGGAAACTTAGATGAACGCTTCATTATCCATGACATGGTATGAAAATTAACCAAATTTCAGCAAAATTAGTCGAATACATTAGGTGATTTAGACAATTGAAGTGAAGTTCACCATTAATTGTAAAATTATAACATTTTGTCGAAATCTTTCAAAATCTTGGCATAGTTCACCTAAAATCAAAGTTTTGACGATTTTATAAAAAAATCTATATTGTGTACAGAGATTTTTCTGTATAATCATAGATATTATCATTAAAAAAAATCTCTCTTTGTAAATGAAGAAGCATAGAGGCGAGATATGTGCAATTGGCGAGTAACTATCCAATAGAAACAAGAATAAGTTGTAGCTTGGAGAAGAGACAATATAGAGAAGCAAGAGAAGAGAAAAATAAGCTGAGAGCCTAAGAGGAAAGACGTTGAAAGAAAAATGAGAAATGAGAACCATCTATTGTAATCTATAGAGAAGATTGAATGTACTTGCCCGACTAGTGAACCAGCGATTATTATTATTATTTTTTGAAGAGAAACTATAATATTATTAAAACTATAAAAAACTTTCAAACGAGAAATCTGAAAGTTGGAATTACAAAGAGTACAAGATATTATGTCAATTATTTAACCAGTCCCTAAAAGTATACCCTTGGCTGATTTTAGTGTAGGCGATCCATGTACAAAACAAAAATTTCGATCTTTCCCAAACACTAGTGCTATCTTTACACATATTCTTAAAAATCTTACTGTTCCTTTCCTCCCATATGCTATACCATATAGCAAAAATGATGATTCTTTTGTAGGCTTGCAGTTTTCTGACTTTAACATCCTCCAGTGCTTGGTCTTCAGCATCCATTCTCCACGGTATAATTCATTGACATCTCTGCGTCCAACATTTCCAGACTTCTATTAGGAATTTGTAGCTCCCAAATATGTGACTTGTGGTTTCTTCGTCACTCCTGCATAGGCAACAAATGGAAGGTTTTAAAGAATGATTAGGCAATTTTTTTTTTTTTTTTTTTTTTTTGTACTGTATCATCCACATTCAATTTGTTAAGAAGAATGAGCCAGGCCAGAATTTTTGCTTTGGTGGGTATTCTTGTTTTCTACACAAGATTGGCATAATGGAATGGGGTTGAGGGTGGTCAGGCACTGTTTAATTTACTATAGAAGGACTGAACTGTGAATTTGTTCTCTTTGTCCCTCACCCATTCGATTCCGTTTGAATTTTCCAATGGCTGAACCGACTGTCGCTAATTGAGCAGCTCCGTGATTTCCTACATTTGATTTTCCCTAATGTTTCTGGTTATGTGGAAGTTCCAAGCCCAACTTCTTGTTCCTTCTTCCGCTGCTCGATTGATGAAGACTGATATTGGGGCTTCAAGTTTATCAGATGACTTGTACAGACCTGAGAACATATATTTTAAACTATTATTAGCACACCATCAGTCTTCCCAAAATCGGGCTTCCTCTCCCTTACCCACCTTCCATCTGACATGCGTTCTGAATTGGGGGTATAAACTAGCTATTGCTCTCCAGGGGGATTTTCTGCTACTTTTTTGACTGACACCGGCCTCCCTGCCTCTAGCTAAATGCTTTTAATGATTTTAGCCCATAGTATATTCGGTTGCGTATAAAGTCTCCAAAGCCATTTTCCCATGAGTACTTGATTTCTCTTTATGATGTTGCCAATGCCCAATCCTCCATGTTCCTCATTTTTACAAACTTGCTCCCAATTCAGCAAATGTTGTCGCTTCTCCTTTCCTTCATGTTTCCATAGGAATCGCCTTAGGCTTTGTTCAATTCTATTTGCTACCCCTTTGGTAATCTTAAAGATCAAAAGGAAATAGGTCGAGGTGGCCTCCAGGACTACTTTTATGAGGAGAAGACGCCCTCCACGCGAGAGATAGCTGCCTTTCCATCCCTCAACTCTTCTGTGGATGATATTGATCACTGGGCTCCAGAAGTTAAGTTTATTTGGGCTTCCTCCCAAAGGCAATCCCAGATAATTTAGCAACCATTGACCTCTAGAAACCTTCATTTGCTCAATTGCCCTGTCATGGTATGCCTCCCCTATGTTAAGGCCTACCAGCTTGCTTTTTTCTACATTTATTTTCAACCCAGATATAAAATAAAAAGCGATCAAAGCATCTCTAACATGCTGGATTTCTTTTGTATCATTCCTTATGAAAAGGATGCAGTCATTTGCAAAGAAAAGGTGATGCAGACCTATTCTGTCCTTCCCTACCTTCAATCCAGTTATGCATTGTCTTTCCTTAGCTTGTTACATAATTCTAGTGAAGGCATCGGCTACCAAAGTAAAGAAGAAGGGGGATAGAAGGTCCCCCTGTCTTAAACCTTTCTGACCTTTAAACTTTCCCCTTGGCAGGTCGTTGATGAAAATGGAGTATGATACTGATGATAGACATCCCTGGATCCATCTTCTCCATTGCGTGCCGAAACCTTTAGCGTCCATCACATAGTCCAGAAAACTCCATCTAACCGAGTCATACGCCTTTGCGAAGTCCACTTTTAAGAGGAGGCCTTGTTTCTTTCCTGCTCTGTGTTCTTCCACCACCTCATTAGCAATTAGGGCCACATCTAGGATCTGTCTATCTTTAATGAAGGTTTATGTTTGCAATACCAGTAGGGTTTGATTATAAGTTTCTCTCTTTTTTTTCTTTAAAAAAAAACAGTTTTAAGTTAACACGCTCCATGTGCATTAAACATTATTAATGTTAAAATACGAAACCATTATATATATATATATATATATATACTTTTATAAATAAAATTTATTTATTTATGTTTGTTTTCATCATTTTTCTATAAAAATTGTGGATATTTTAGCATTTACATTGTATTTTTTTTAACTTTATTTTTGCAAAAATACTTTTGAATTTTTGGAACTCTTCGAATTGATTTTAATTTTCAAAGGTCGAAGTCGGATTTTCATTCCTCAATCCATGATGCAAAAACATATCTCATGGTGAGGAGTGTGATAGGATGCTATAAAATTTGCCTTGGTGTATCTTTAGACCTTTACTAGTTGAACATTTGTAGGGCTTTATTTTGAACCAATAAAGAGATAGTTTTGCATGGCAAATAATCCTTCGGTTTTATGATGCTTTTCATAAACATAATTGTACACGAAAATGTTCTTTGCATAATTGCATTCCATTGTTAATAATTATTAATGCTATAAAAGTTCTCTTTATATGCAGGTGAATCTGTAAGTGTAGATGGACAAATCCCTGCCTCTTACAACTTAATTGGTAATTCAAATTCTCTCAAGTCAACAAAGCCTTTTTCTAATTTGCATTGTTCGAAACCATTATATATAATTCACTTCTTCCACCCTACTCTATCAAGAGTTGAGTTTGACATTTATATTATAAAGATTTATATCTTTCTTAATTATCTTTATCCTTTTCATATGTGCATCTTCCCTTGCCTTTATCATAACTGGGGATTACTAGTAAGGTATTCTTTCTAATTGTCACATATAAGAGTCTTCATTGTATACATGTAAAGACTTTAAATTACTTGAATCAGTTTTTTTCTCATTTATTTTAAATTGGGGCTCTAACTTTTTCTCAAATATGTGCATTCCTATTTTCTTCTTTCAGTGTATATTTTGTTACAATTAGTTTGTTAATATGTTTTTTTTTATGATTCAAACATTTGTTCCGTGAAGCACGATTGATCTATTAGTGATATTATAAAATTTTCTTTGCAATTCCTATGGAACATGTCAATCTAATAAGAAGCAATCCACTTGGTCCATTACTATAACTATGTGGTTGAAATCCTCTCTTATTTCTTCTTCTTGAAACTAACTTGTCCCAAATACCTAAAAATCTGACTCTATGGAAACTTTCAACTTTCAATCATTGCTTTATTAAAATAAACTTTCTTCATCTTAATTGGTAGTTTGAATAGAGCTTGAAATTTGCACTTCTGAACCATCTTAGCCAATTCTTAAATTATTTTTGGAAAGGAAAAAGGAAAAGGAGAAGGAGAAATGCGGATTCATATAACCAACAACATATGGTTGGGATATTAGAAAAGGCTTAATTGAGCAGAGTAAAATGAAGAAGAAAATATAGCTTGTAATTGTTATTATTTGTTGAATTTCGACTAGCTATATATGTATATATATATATATATATATTTTTTTTTTAATTCTTTCAACTTTTTTTTTTGTTTTGGGTATGTAGATGGTGAAATATTAAAAGCTAATTCCAAATATGATGGTGTTAACACAAGCTCAATGCTCTACAAGTTGGATATTATGAGAATTGAGTTGTTCTCTATATATGGTATTCAAGTAAGTATCTACCACTCACTGTAGTTGCATAAAATGTGGGATTTATGACATTATTGGGATATCATATATACCTCAAGCCTTCTCTATTTCCAAATTTGCTGGGTTCTTAAAATTTATATAAGTGCCATAGATCTATAAACCATCATAGAATTTGTACGTATATAATGAGAAAATTTTTGAATACATGACATCTCATATTTCTAGAGTATGCATACTCTGCCTAGAAAAACATGGAGATTGTCGACCGATATCCCAATTCCAAGTTCTTCAAATGGTTCAGGAGACAGGGATCACTATTGAACATATCACATTATCCTTGGGTCATACTGAAGTATTTTATGCATGCTGCAGTCAGCTATCAGTTTGGAAGAATTTCAGGAAGCGGAACCAGATATTCTTGCACACTCTGCTTCAGCAATCGTAGAGCACTTTTCTGAGGGGCCATTGAAATGCAGTACTGCACTTAAAGCTCTCTGTCGAAGGAAGGGCCTAGATGTCAAGGTACAACATGGCGGCTTTACTTATGATATTTTATAATAGTTTTCTTCGGCTTTGTTTTTCTACTCTATCAGTCATATCTTTTTGCAAAGGTTTGGTGGATGTATGAGTTTTACATCTGAAGTACTTATAAGGCCAGGTAAGTTTTGCCTAAATTTATGAACTTTTGTGTTCTTATTATGTTTCAAATGTCTAGGCTACTAATAATTTGAATAGTTACAAAATTCAGTGTGCTAATTTCTAGATTTTATTAACTTCCTGGTGCTAACTACTAAGCTTGCTTATTGTTCTTGATAAATTCAAGTTTTCAATTGCTAAATAATATTTTTGGCTTTTAAAAACATAGCAATAAATGACTTTATTTCTTGCTTTCAAGTTAAGTTCCACAAGTTAATGAAAGATTGTATTGCTCATTAAAAACGTGAGCTGTGATATTAGCTAATATCTTTTCATTTCTAGAGAGGACAAGTGCACTACCCCTGGCATTCTACCTACTTAGAGCAGATTCTTATAAAATTTTATTTTCATTGTTTTGGTTGCTTAATGCTACTAGATGTAAATTATTTCTAGTAATTCAATGTTAAGACAAGAGATTGCAATCTTATTTCTAAGGGTTTTGAGATAAATGGGAACTGGGAAAGAAGTGCAGCACACAATTCTAGTTCTAGTAATGACAGCATGGGAACCTCAAACAAAGACTTTATTATTCTTGATACAAGTTGATGTTTAAGTACTTTGACTTTTGACTTCCAAAACTTTGCTGAACTCTAAAGATAGCATTTCTGCTTATCCATGCACGTGGGCGCGCGCACACACACACACACATAACACACCCTTTCCAGAAAAGAGCAATTCCTATATGGTTTACATGAAAACAATTCTTCTCACAATTTATGATTTTTTTCCCTTAAAAAAAAAAAGCAATCCAACGTATCCCTCATGATCAAATATTGTAGATTTTCTATAATTCTTGATCCATAATCTCCTATGTTGCATCTCTTACCATTTAGTGAATTGTTCATGAGTATATCTTCTCCATCAACATATTGGAGGTTGTGAAACAATTCTGACAAACGGTTGGAGATTTTAAAGTCCCTGCGCTTTTTTGTTTGATAGGCATTTATAATCTTATTGGATTCACCAAATGCTGGTCCATTTGTTTCACACAGGGAGCAAATCTTATTGGAGTTGACAGTCTTGGCATGGATGTGCGAGTTTTCTTTGGTCTAGAAGCTCGGACTCTTCGCTTTCCATTCAAATCTCGGGTGATTGACATTTCTAAGCCTTTACTTCAGATTGGACTTACTGTTTCTGCTTTATCATAGATTAAACTGCAGAAGTTCTTATATTTTGCAATGTGCATAACTTCTAAAGAATTTGCACATGCACATCACGGTATAAAAACTGATTACTGGTTTGCATGATTTAATTCTGGTAGTATGTATATTAATATGTCAAATTCAAGTTGGAAATTGCATCTCACCATCAATGTATACCTGCAGGCCATATCTGAGAGTGCTGCCGAAAAGAAGATCCAGCAAATGCTCTTCCCTCGACACTACCGGAAGAAATTCAAAATTCCATTAGATGGATACAGGGATCAATCTGATTCCTTTTAAAACTGAAACTTTGATGAAGTAGGGTTTCATTCTCCGAAGAACCTCTCGAGTTCAACTTTCCTCTTATAAATCTCATTAGGCTATCAAGAGTTGTTCTTTCTTCAATTTCTTGTTGGCATTATACGTTTTCACCTTTTGATAACACCCTTTAACCAACTCCACCACCATATAACCTAACGAGGCTTTTCTTGCTGCTAAACCTATGTCATAGAAAAAAAAAAAAAATTGATGCCTCCTCATCTCTTCCTCCTTCCCCTCTCCTCCATTCTAATCTCGGAGGAACAAATAATACTAGGATTGAATGAGTTTCACAATTCTTTGAGCATCTAGTCATCTTGTAATAATGCGAATGATCGTGAATAAAGGATCTTCTTAGTCCTGGGAATGCTAATGTGATGAGCATGATTCATAAGTTGCCCTTGGATGTAATGTACATAGCAAAAATTTGGAGCAATTGTTGATCTTAACATTGCCCATGTTTAGATACGGAGCATCAATTCAACTTTCACAAGTTTTATCACATTTCACAGCTGCTGACACATTTTATGGCATTTCTGCTAATTGGTTTTGTTGTACAAATAAAGTTTGTGTTCTTGCATTTTGGTAAACACCTGAAAAGAACGTTATTTTATAGATGACACTGTACAAAGGCAATTGCTTTTTTCAATCAATAATACGAAAATGCAATTCCTAGAAGATGATAAACGATCAAGACATAAATGACAAGCTTGTAGTTGCTAAACAGGACAATCTGAAAAGAAGTGACCATTTACAACACAATGCCAAGAAGTAGTTCACCTAATATATGTATATATTGTTTGTTTAATTTTCCAGTTTGCTTGCTTCAATTAAACAGGAAAAAAGAAGAATAAAAAGACCCCGTTATCGTGGTGTACGGTACTACCAAGAATGACTGCAGCAACACCATTTAGCCATTGCTCCAGTTGGAATGAAGAATGTGAAAATTTCTCAACCTAATTCAAAGGAAAAAGGCTCGCTCCTTTCTCATTCTGGTTTATATAGATCTCTCTATCGTTGGGCATTTTTTCCACTGCTTTTATGTTCATCCATGGCATCAACGGTTGCTGCTGCATGAGCCAAGGAAGAGGAAGGATCAGTTTTGACATCTACTCTTTTAGAAGTCCGTGTCTTTAGTCCTTGATCTTGAGTTCCTTTGCCAGCCTCAACGTCTCTTTCCTTGTTGCTTTGTTCTGCAGCATCTGCCCCTACGTGGGATCTAATTCTGTTCTCTTCTTTGTCACCCCTGAAGAAAATTTTAAATCACAATTATTGTAAAATCACTATGCAGATGCAGATGAAACCAGAGTGGTCATAAAGATTACAGTGAACACTGCAGGTACAAGGTTGGCGTACTTTGATGATTAGTTATTCAAATTGATGCATCTTCAATAACAAAAATGAAAACAATTCATTCAACCTCCCAAGTTCTTACCAAAGTCAATGCTACTTAAGTGACATCAACATAATAACAGTTGAGGGAGAACATTTAGATGGCCAAAATATACCTATAAATCCAAATATTGAGTTGATCAAACTGTGCTAGTCACTGGATAAGATCAAAATCCATGATCTAACGTAGATTACCCTGATCCAAATGCACTTTATCACATCATCCTTGCAGAACTCAATTAAAAGATGTACATCTAGGCCATTTGAAACCTTTTGGAAGAAGTACTTTTGTTGTTTTGAGTTGTTGACCCTCAAGATCTCCACTAACCCCTTTGTAGGAGTAGGACTAGTCCAAAGTTGCTAA
>JAJIYU010018164.1:0-11316 GCA_030144865.1 Tinospora cordifolia
TTTTTGAGACGCTTATTTTGGCCACTGTTTGATGGTGAAGGGTTTGGACCTTTTTGGGCATTCTATGATCTTCAAAAAACTTATCCAAAGTGGTGTGGTCTCTTAGGCCGTAATGTAACTAAAACTTTGTATGAAATAAAAGGAATTGAAAAAGAATTTTAAAGAGACTAATGAGATAACTTATATGCCAACTTTAGCTACTCTTCCTTACAAGCTCTCTTCCTCTTCCTTTCCTCTCAAGCACACTTCAAAGCTTTAATTTGGTGTGAGGAGAATGGGGGGGGGGGGAGACTCTTTATTTATAGTAGAGCTTTTATCATGAAGGTTAGTGTTTAGGGTATGGTGGAGGTTGGCTTAGAATAATAGAAAGGCAAGGGGGATCATGCATGCTTGTTTGCAAGTAATTGTAAGTATTAATAATGGTGATTTGAAGCGTATTATTCATGTACTTTGGAACCATCTTTATTTAATTAAAAATGACAATATCCTCTTTAATTAATTAAAGATAATAATGGTGGTAGATGGAGAATATTATTCATATATTTTAAAGTCATTTTTATTTAATTAAAAATGACACTATTAATTAAAAATGATAGTGGTGATAGTTAGAGAATATTATTTATGTCTTTTAAAGCCATCTTTAATTAATGATGGTGGTTGAAGACTACTATTATCATTAAAGATAGAGTCTAGTTAATTATTTTAATTAATTAAATTAACTAAAATAATTAAAATAATCAACTCTACTATTCATGATATTATTTGTTAACTTTGCTATTCATGACACTATTAATCAACTTTACGATTCATAACACTTTGCAATTAATAAAAATAATCAACTTTACTATTCATAAAACTATAAATAATTAATTTTTTGATGATTTGATTTTTATTATTTATCATTTATTATTATTATTATTATTTATTATTTTTATTATTATTATTATTATTATAAATATTATTATTATTTTATTATTTATTCTTCTTATTATTAATATTATTATTATTTTACCTTTATTTATTTATTTATTTATTTAAAATTTTTTTAAAGTCTCTTTGGCATCTTGAGCATTTTGAAACGAAGCTCATCATTTAATTTGATTGTTTTGTTTTCAAAATAATTTTTCAAAGTTTATAGTATTTGTGTCGAATTGGTTCAGTGGTCCAATTCCTAATAATGGTCAACTTTTGTTGATCAAGGTTATTTGACACTTAAATTATAATCATCTTGGTTAATTATTGATTTAGAAATTTTAAGGTATTACAGGGGGTGGGTGTATTATTTATAAGAATCTAACTACATAACCATTCACACAACTATTCTAATTCCTAGACCAATTAGAGATTGAAAATTCCATTGTTAAGTTTTGAGCTGCCTACACAATTAGAAGCTAGCAAAAGTGCTTCATATTAAAGACAGGACAAATCCTTCCTAACCCGTCAAAGATTCTCCTATTATGCTCAACCGGATGAACCATAAAGTTGCAAAACTTGCAGTCTTCAAAATGTCCTTTGCCTTCCCCATAATCTTAATGTACGAGAGACATGCACTCTACACAGCACACAAGTTGAAGGAATTAAGAAGTTCCTACCAAAAAATCTGCTCCCATCTCCTAGAGCCTCAATGTGAATAGACAGAGAATAACCACATTGCCTGCTAATTCACTATCCTATAACACAATGAACAACAATGTGGACCATTGCAAAAAGATGGCAATGAAGAACATCCATGGTGCAAAGTTTTCTGTGAGCAAGCAACCAACCAGACAACTCTAAGGGGATACGAGCAGTCCTAATGGAGTGATATGGATTAGTGTAATCAATAGAATTACTTTTATAGCTAAATGTTTTTGAGCATCTGTTGTTTCATTTATTCATGGCTTCATTCTCAGTCAAACTTGCAAATGTTTTTGGTTGGCACTTGCTTTAGACACATCATTATGTATAAACCAGACTTTTTAAGAATGTGAGATTAGTTTCTTTTTCCTTGTGATTTATCTCATATTTTTGCATTAATTATGTACTTGGTTTATGTCATCAGAAAGGACGATGGATATCGATCTTTTACATGACCATACCAGTTGGATTTGCTTTTGGTTATGTTTATGGTGGATTGGTGAGTAATCCTTCTTAAAAACTGGACTATTCAACATGTGTAGGTCAAATGTAATCATCATTTTGATGTTTTGTTGGATAAATGTGTTAAGTTTGTCGTATTTTCCATTTTTCAAATTGTTTGATATAACTTCCACAAGAGGGAGAGTTCTGCATTTGTAAATTCCTACATAAAGGATCTGGAAGTTGGTGCAAGTTCTTAATCTTGGTGGCTGGTTTGTTGTCAACTCTTTCTGGTGCATTGTCATAATGAGGCAGTGCTTTTATAAAGATGTTCACATTGAAATGTTCGACTAATATTACTTCAGTTCAAGGTGTTTATGGAATATGATCTTTCACTTGGCTGCTTGTTGAATGCCAGCAATGCATGGTTATTTTCATGTTAAAACGTTGCTATTCTTTTGTTGAAGCCTGTTTTATACTTTTTGTTCAGATGATTCACCGAAGGAAACATTATTTTTACCGAGTGCTTCATAAAATTTTTGGATTGTTACAATAGAACTCTGATACAGCATATGTTCTTTCCTTTGTGAAAAAATATTTTCTTCTGATGACTGTTCAAATGTATCAAAAACTTCATGCAATGTCATCCAACAACCTGGATGACATGGTGAGCTGGTATTCATTTTGTTTAGCGCCAGTGAAGAAGCTTCAATTTCTGCCTTGACCAAGGACATTGTTTTATTCCGTCACTTAGGAGAATGAGAAAATGTAGGGATTGAAAGGGAAATGAGTTCTAAGTTCGTTTTTCCTCAAAAGGGTACTGGCCGTCCATTAGTGGTGCCAGCTGCCTGGTTGACATGTTGCATGAAATTTATCATGCTAATTGGTGGCGTTCCCATAAGCATAGAAGACCTTTTATTGAGCCCTTTTACACTTTGTGCTCAGATATGCTGATAGCTTGAATTGGAGCTTTGGCATGGCAACAGGCTTCAAAGTCAAGGTGCCAGCAATTGGTGTGTCCTACCTGAAATCTGTTTGTACTGCTTTTGTATGACACACTTTGATGGTGCTAAGTGATCATGTCAATGGGTCTGCCTATTTTGCATCAAGTTTGGAATAGCCAAACTGCAGCCACAGGATGGTTCCTTTATTACTATCATTGACAGCTTTGTGGCATCCATTAGCTGCTGGGAGTCAAGAACTAAATGAGAGCTTCCAGTTGCTTTCTTTTTCCTTTTTTTCTTCTTCTTCTTATTATTTTTTTAAATTTGGGTGGTTCTCATGATTTATATATAATATGGGAATTGTACTTTCCTTTTATTATGATTTTGCATTTGGTGCATTTACTCACTTGAAATCAATGTTATTGAGCAGTGTAACTTTTGTTTTGTTGGCTGGAATGAATGGATATTATCATGTTATTTACCTTTTTCTTAATTCTTAGGTTGGAAGTCATGTGAGTTGGCGTTATGCATTTTTTGGGGAGGCTATTTTGATGCTCCCCTTTGCTGTTCTAGGCTTTATTGTGAAACCTTTGAAGTTGGAAGGTGTGTGGCATCAATTGATCTTGCTCTCCTTAACATTCTGATTTTCTGGTAAACATATTCAAATGCTCCAGGTTTTACTCAGTCTGAACCAAAAAATGCTTCAACATATAATGGGAAGCTTGACCACCAAACAGAAGGTGAATATATGTTATTACTATATGCTGCAATCTAATGGTTTCTTTTGTCTGCACTTATTTCTATGATTTGCTTTTTGGAGCTTTTTTGCTTCCTTGGATACTGAATTTGCAACAAGTTAAGGTAACAATTACTTCATTCCATCATAATAACCTTAGCTCTTGATGTAGTACAAGGTAGTAAATTTGGGACTTATCAAAAATTTATGACTGTGAAGAAGTTTAAAGAATTGTGTTTAGATTTGCTTTTGATATACTCCAATAATTTGAATTCTCGTGAAGATTTTCTTGACAATATATTTAATTCATGAGTTTCTTACGAAAAATCGCTAATACCATCCAGCAGTTTTAAAAGGATGTACTTTCAAAAATTTTGAAGTTCTTCATTTAGCAATGTTGTTTCAAGTATTTCTAACTTTTTTGGTGTTTATACTCTTTCTTATCAAAGTGACAAATATCTAGATATTATTTTATCTTGTTGGTCAATTTTTGAACACGTCTATTTAATTTTGATTTTGATCTTGATTTGAAATAATTTTCTTTCTTCATGGCTGCTCATTCAAACAATAATCATGCTAGTTGCAATTGGTGAACATGGTGTTGTGGCAGGAAATGATGAGATGAATGACCATGGCTTGGAGAAAACTTCATTGTGAGAGTTTCTTCATTCCTTCTTGTTCAATATGTTATTTGTGAAGTTCTGATTGCAAAGTTAGTGTATAACAATTGGTCTCTAAGGGCTTTTTATACTTTAAGTCTTTTTTTTATGAGAGAGAGAGAGAGTGAGAGTGTGTGTGCATTGTCGATAGCGACCTTCTCTAAGAGAAGAAAGATGAGCAAGAGAGGGAGGAAATCAGGTAGAAAGAAAGCTTCTTTTTTTTTTTTTTAAAGTTCTGAGAGAGCGAAGAGAAAGCTGAAGTGTTGACTCTCTGATGGAAAAAAGTTGAGTGAGAGAGGTACTGTGGAGAGAGGGCTACGAGAGAGATTTCCTATCATTAGGTGAAGAAACAGCTGATTTTGAGAATGGCAATTTTTTGCCGTGGCTGACAGCGCCCTTCACTGCGTTAATGTTATTACTTATTAATATATAATAGTTAACAAGGCTCAAAGAATGGGCATCCCATTGTTCATGGACTTCTAATACACAACAATGGTGCACATTTAGATGTGAATGTTGACTTTAGCCTTGGCATTTGTGTGAGTTGGCCTTTTGTTCATGATGACCTAATGATTATTGGCTTTCCATTTGTTGCAGGTCAAAGGATGAAATAAAGCCTTCAAACCTGTTCTCAAGATTTTGGAAAGATATAAAAATGCTTTTGTGCAATAAGGTTTATGTCGTCAACGTACTAGGTATGTTGGCACCACCTTATAAACCATTTTATTAAAGAAAAAAAAAACTTATATAGTACTTTGTATCTGTAGAATGATACAAAGAAATCAATTTGAATAATTTTTGGTCATATTTTATGAAGTCTAGTTTCCTTTAATTTGATGTGTATTAGATAACGGATGTTGGGATCTGGGTTCTTGTGATCATTGATCATAAGGGTTGATAATGTTTCTTTTTATTAATAACTAATCTCTCTTCAGGTTATGTAACATACACCTTCGTCATTGGGGCTTACTCGTATTGGGGGCCAAAGGCTGGTTATTCTGTTTATGATATGGTGAGCTCCTTATTCCTTGTTGCATTTCGTGCAAAAATTCCTTACTTGCGAAGAACATTATTGTTATACAATGTAAGGATAATGCCTACTGAGCAACAATGATAACTGGTAGCTTCTATTGCCTGCTTTACATGAGGTGATTCATTCGTTGATAATTATTCACCTAGTGCACATTCTATTGCTTGGTTTATTCTTACCTAATAACCGTATCACTTTTGGTTTTTTATTATCTAGCTTACCTAGTTATTATATTGTTGTGTTATTATTTTAGTTATTTGAAAAAAAAATTTTTTTTTTTTTTTTTGGTCTGTTGTTCATGTATTTTAAACTTCATTTAAAATTTTCAAATGCCAACTTCTTACCGCGTTTAGTGTGTAATTATGATAAAATACGCACTATGTGTCCCCTTTTTACGATTTTAATCTTATTCAATCAGATGTTATTTACAGGGAAATGCAGATATGGTGTTTGGCGGAATGACTGTTGTTTGTGGGATTATAGGAACAATTGCTGGTGGCTCAGTTCTTGATTGGTTGAATCCCACAATCTCCAATTCTTTTAAGGTAGATTGATTTAATAATTTTTCAGTAAAGCATGTTTAAGTGGCGCCTTGATTCTTTTTCATATGATGACTGATTCCCGGTTGGGGTTTTGCACTAGACATATGCCAACTCTGGTTAATGTTGCACAAAGTTGTGATCATGAATCCTTAATGTTGGATCACTAATTCAAATGGGGATTCTTCTACTTACATGACAATAGTTATTTTCATCATTTGAATATAATAGATTTTGTAAAAATGAAAATAGTTCTTCACTAACATGGTTTTTCATTTAAATGATGAAAATAATTCTTTTTGATAATTTTCATTATTTTTGAAAGAATTATTTCCTTCATTTAAATGGAAAACTATGCTGGTAAAAAACTATTTTCATTTATTTTGTTGGTCATACACTGAAAGTCATTATAATTGTTATAATATTGTCCTAATTGTTTGCAGATGGGAATTTGGTCTTGTTGTAATTACAATTGACATTATCCTTGTTGTATTGCATGGGTGGGGCCTATATGGATAACCACTGTTTAAGATGGATAGCTGAGTGGTTGTATTTGTCTGAATACCCAAAAAAAAGAAAAGAAAGAAAGAAAAAGGAAATAAAAGACAGGAAATGAAAAATACAATATGGGAGACCAGTTATGCGAACACATTTTTAGATCTGGAAGAGGAAAAGAGTTGGGGATTTTTATTGATTGAATCAACCAAAATATAATTGAATTACAAGAGCAAGTTGTTAGTATTTCAACAGGAATAACTCTCTCCAAAACTTAGATCAAAATTAGTCTAATTGGTACAAATTCTTTTATCTCTTGAATACCCTCAAAGTAACAAACTGTCATGAGTAACAAACCACCCATTCTTTCATGAGGAGCAGCAAGCGTTGCCAGAGGTTTCAGATTAGATCTCCACTTGCCACCTGTCCTTCCTTCTTAACTTTTCTTGAATCGGTCCGTGAGTTAGGGAGCCTACCATTATCCCCACTGCTTGAAGCATGTTGTCCTCAAGGTGGAATATTGGAAACTGCTTTGGATCACCTCAGCATGTTCCCTAGTAGCCTTGAATGGGGGTAAACCACCAACACCCAAGATTGCATTACAGATTCAACCATCCATTCCAGTTCAACATCCAGCAAGGGAGGAAGCAGCTGCCATTGTTCGCTGCCACCTAAGGCCCATTTCAGCTGAGAAATGTGAAACATGGGATGAATGTTGACAGTTGAAGGGAGTTCTTATTTGTAAGCCACTGAACCCACACGTTGAAGGGCTTTGAAGGGGCCAAAGAAGCAGGGTGACAGCTTCTCATTGAGTTTGTGAGCCAAAGAATGTAGCCTAGACAGCCTTAATGTTAGATACACCAAGATGCCTACTTCAATTTTAATGGCCCTCCTGTTCTTGTCTGCAACTGATTTGGTCTTATACTAGGCCCTAGTAAAATGAAACTTCAATTTGGATAGAATAGCATTGCACTCCTGAAGCTGCTGGTCCACTGAAGCAACGGTAGTGGATTGAGTACCAAGTTGCAGCAATGGGAGTGGGTCACAACCATATACGGTGTTGGATGGAGTCATGTTATTGGCAGTATGAATGGTGGTGCTGTTACTAAATGTCCGTCCAGGACAACCACATACTCCATTGTCATTGTTTGTCGCAAGTGTAACATCTCAAATATGTTTTTGAGCATTGGCTGATCACTTCCGATTGCCCACTGGATTGAGGGTGATAGGCACTACTACTGGTTAGAGCAGTTCCTTGTAATTGAAATAACGCCATCTGTGAATGATTGAGGAATACCTTGTTTCTATTGGAAACAGTACCTTACCATACCATGCAAACACACCATGTCCTCAATAAAAAGGGAGGCAACAATCTGAGCAGTGAAGGGGTGTTTAAGAGATAAAAAATGAGCCCTCTTGCTCAGTTGGTCCTCCATGACTAGAATGGAGTCAAAACCGCTTGATTTGGGTAAGCCCTCAATTCCATTTGGATAGATTCTGTGTAGGGAGTGGTTGTAGGAGCCGTCAAAGAGACAATGCCTTGTACTTTTCTTGTGCCTCTGGTTGTACAATTATCCACATACCTCTTCACATCGGATTTCATTCCCAACCAATACACTTCTTGTGCTAGATGTTTGTGTGTTTGGAGGAACAACCTGGAATAACCACTTAATAAATTGTTATGGCACTCTGAGAGGGATAAGGGTAGAATGCTTGGCCAAGACTACCTTGCCCT
Source organism: Tinospora cordifolia (assembly GCA_030144865.1). Lineage (NCBI taxonomy): Eukaryota > Viridiplantae > Streptophyta > Magnoliopsida > Ranunculales > Menispermaceae > Tinospora > Tinospora cordifolia. The sequence continues at coordinate 8,197 of JAJIYU010018164.1, forward strand.
TATATAGTAGAAGACCCTACTGGAGAAAACTTTGGTCATAATGAAACATCCTGCTGTACTCATGTCAATTGCGCTGTAATTGCAGATGTGGCAACACTTCCTCGTCAAGCTTAGCAAAATCTAACGAAGGAGGGACTGTTATAACAGCTAGGGACCGCTCCACCTTTAGAATTTGCAAGAGAGCATTGATGATGCTATTTTCATGGCTGGGCTTATGCCGGACTTTAAAATCAAAGCCAATGATCTTCAGAGCCATTTTTGATAGTTGGATTGAACCACCCTTTACTCCATTTAGTATTTTAAACTATGCTAATCAGTGTGTATAACAAATCACCTTCCCAACAAGTAGTGCTGCCATTTCTGTTTTGCTACGACCATTGCCATCGACTCACGCTCATGAACTAGCTTCAACCAATTCGAAGGAGGCAAAAGTTGGCTAAAATAAGCAATTGGCCTCCTATTTTGCATAATGAAGGCCCCAATACCATCCAAAAGCATTAATTTCCAAAACAAAAGGCTGTGCAGAACTTGGTAAAGCTATGGTATGAAAATTAGCCGAAGTTCGTCGAAATTAGCTAAATTAATTAGGTAATTTGGACAATCGAAGCGAAGTTTGCCTGCAATTATAAAATTACAAAATTTCATCGAAATCTTCGAACAATTGGCAAAGTTCGCTTGAAATTGAAGTTTTGAAGATTTTTGTAAAAAAAAATTGTATAAGAGCCGTAAAAGAGAGCATTTTTAATGAAAGAATTTATGTAGTGCACAAAGATTCTTCAATATAATTATAGAGATGATATAAAAAATTCATTTTTTATAAATAAAAAAGATTCAAGGCAAGATATGTATAATTGGCGAGTATCCATCCAAGAGAAAGAAGAACAAACTGTAACTTGGAAGAAGAAACGATAGAGAGAAGAGTGACAAGAGAAAAATAAGCTAAAAGCCTAAAAGGAGAGACATTGAGAGAAAAAAAAAAAGAAAGGAAAACCAAGGTTTATGTTTGCAATACCATTAGGGTTTGACGATAAAATTTTCTTTATTTCTTTTTCTCTAACAATTTGAAGTTAACACGTGCGATGTATGTAAAACATGGTTAATGTTAACATACATGTTCAAAACTATTATATGTAAAATATATTTATTATATTTGTTTTTGATTTTTTTAATAGAAATTGTCCATATTTTAGCATTTACATAGTATTTTTTTGAATTTTTATAACTTGTTAAATTTTTTACAAAATTTTTTTTGAATTTCTTGAACTCTTTGAATTAATTCTAATTTTCAAAGGTCGAAGTTTGGGGCAAAGTCGAATTTTCGTTCCTTGGGTAAAACTACGACGGAAAGAGTAGTCATAGCCCCTTTCAAATGTTTCAAGGTTTGCTCAGTGTCGTTGGCCCCCACTTGAGTGAGTCCTTTAGCTGCAAGATCAAAGGCTAAGATACCTCACTCTTCTCTTTGACAATTTGTTGGTAATCGCTTGTGAGCCCCAAGAAGTCTTGAAATACATTGGTTTAAGCTATTGAAGCACAACCTCATTTTTCCCTTGGTCAACTAAAGCTCCTCTTGTCTGGTTGAGATATTCCACTTGAGATGGGTCAAAACACACTTTTTGGTGTTAATATGTAATGTAGGTGTAGCATCCATAGTAGATAACACTTGTTGATGTTCATGGTGTTGTCGGGCCCTTGCTCTAAATTAGAATATCATAAAAAACATGAAAACAATTTTTGCAAAAAATCTCAAAATATTCGATTCTTAGATACTAGAAAGTTGTCACTCTGTAGTGAGACAGAATGGTGTTGCCAAGAACTCATTGTGGCGCTTGTGAGTTTGAAATGTAGTTTTGGGAACATTTTTTACTTCACTTGAATTTGGAGGCATCCAGATTTCAAATCCAGTTTAGAGAACTTTATCACTCCAAAGAGCTCATACAATAGCTCATCCAAAAGCTCATCAAGCCCTGATAAGAGAAACTAACTATCACCTTGTTTGAAGCGTAATGGTCCATGAAAAAGTGCTAGCTTCCATCCTTATTTATAATTATTAACCAATAAGATAAGGCTTGAGCGCGAATTCCTGCTAAGTTGTATAATGCTAGTTACACTTGTCTCTTTCACTAATCTCTCAATCACCTTTTTTCTGTTTTCTTTTTCTCGAAATGAAGATATCAATGAGGTTAGACGATCTCTAGTGTTATTCCCCACTCCAAACGAACGACACAATCAATCTCATAAATGGGGAGAAGGTCTATAATGGGGCCAAAAATTGTCAAAAATTGCTCCAATAACCAATCCGTCAATGCTAAAAACATAAAACTCCACCATCGCTCCCTGCCCATGATGTTGGATATCTTAGATTCCATGAGAGTATGAGACCTCCATCTTGCGTGAGCATGAGTCGCTTCATAGTGTTATAATGGAATCTCCCAGCCTAAATTGCATTGCCAAACACTGTAAACGATGTCCATAATGCCTAGGGTGGACAACCACCTCATACCAAGAATGAGATCCATATCGCCCAATTTCAATGTTAAGAAGCTCTCCACTATTTTGCCTCTAGAACCAACCATCTGCAAATACCCCTATTACGAACAACTAATTCAATACCTATTACAACATCGTTGTTTATTGTTGTCATTATCAGTAGCTGTAGCTTGTCAACGAGTTCTTTAGCAACAAAAATGTCAGTGGCGCCAGCATCCACCAGTATTACGTGATCCCAAAAAACCTTTTAGGTTCATAGTGGCGGGTTTTGTTAACCCCATCACTGAGTTGAGAGAGAGCCGACAATCTCACAAGGGATGTTGACATTTCTAAAATTTGACCTATTTCAATGAGCTGCATCTCCCGCTAAGCCTCATCATTGTCGATCATGTCTTGCTTCTCCTTTTTCACCATGAGAATTTGCAATCTTTGTTTGCATCAATGCTCGAGTTGTACTTTTTGCCACAGTGGTAGCATAGACCTTTTGGTCAATGAGCTTGAACTCCGAGGGTGTCAAAATGATCTTGTTATCATCTTCTTGAGCATTCAAAATCGGTCATGTTTCTCTAGAGATTGTGATATTGGTGTCTCATCCTGTTTGTTCTTCAACTTATCGCTGATAGATTAGGGTGT
>JAJIYU010018165.1:0-11315 GCA_030144865.1 Tinospora cordifolia
ATTTCACGAGACTGTAATCACAATATTTGGGCTTGACAGATTTGCAATATCTTGTGCCTTTCCAAGCATGATGGATTTCTTTTGAAACTTTTCCTTTCTTGTGGGTTTGATAGTTGCATGAACAAAATAAGGAAGACTTCATTATACTAATAATTGTGTTAATTCTGTTTTAGAAAGCTAGGATATTGAAAAGTGATCTTTGCAGTATATTATTACATTTTTTTCAATTTCTGTTAAGAATCGAATTTCTGTTTTCAATGACAAGAATCAATGTTTACTTTTAGAAAAGGATTTGATTTTCAAAACTATAAGTCTCAAACATTCCTTAACCAGAAGAGAAACTTGTCCACAAAGTATATCTTACTTAAATTCTAAAACGTGTCTAGAAAACTTTGAAATCTTTCCTTAAGCACATGTTTGGTTTTAATCGCATGTTTCTATTTATTTTTTTTTTGTTTTTTGTTTTTTGTTTTTTTTTGTAGAGACACAGATATGTAGTGATATATCTACAGTTATGCGTTATTTCCAAAATACATAACAACGTATTCATCAAGTCAAGTTAGCACCAAATATGCTAACTCAAGGTGCCCCATGACAATGTGACAGTTTTCAAATATATTTAAAGCTATTCTTTTTTTTTTTTCCTGGTGTACCACACTCCCAAAGATTAATTACAAAAACCCTAAAATTCGGTTCTTTTCATATATATATATTTTTAAATCTTTTTCTTTAGTTCTCTCTTGCTCTCTCTCTCTCTTTCTCTCGTAAAACAATTAATTTGTACTTAAAAATCAAGTGGTTTATCAATACTTAAATTTCAAGTTTTAGTTTGCTATTTTCTTTTCTCTTTCGGTCCTTTATAGGTTTTTTAAATTTTTAGTTACTTATTTTCATCATTATTTATTTTGTAAACACATGTGCTAATCTGTATTATGCATTTTTAATAAATTTTTCTCATACTTTGGATCCTTATTTTTGTATTGCCCAATTGAAAATGGAAATGATCTTAAAAAAAACCCACAGTACAACCACGTGTCAAAACGCAGAGGAAATTGTTTCATCAGTAATGGTGTAAGACTCCGTATCATCCAAAATTCTAATAATATATATATATATATATTTATGTATGAAATAAATAAGTCTTTATCACTTGTATTCTAAAGAAGGAGTTGTTAGATTTTCAATGTTTTAAATCATTGAAAGGCAGGCATCCGTAAAAATATTACAACATGGCAAAGGGCAAAGGGAATCTGTCAATATATTGCTACGCCCAGTTGACGCGTGCAATCTTCTTCAGCAACAGTTGCATATCTTACGCTAAAGGAGTAATTGGTGCAGGTAGCATTTTTTTTTTTTTTTGATTTGTTTTATATATAAAAGATATATATTATTTAGTATAAAGTTAAAGAATGTTGATATTAAATTCAGAAAAAAAAAAACCAGGTTGTAAAGTATAATTTGAAATTGACAATCCAAGGAATCTGATCTCAACTCTTATATATTTACACAGTTCCTCTAATCAATTAATTAAGCTATACTTGTCCTTCAGTTGCTAACAATATGTATTTTGACAGCTGACTTAGGTTTTAAATACGTCATTTATTTATATTAATGGGTCTTGGAAATTGTTGGTAAAAGCACAAAAACTGCAGCTTTCAGATGAAAGTATGTTTTCAAGGGCCAACTGTCTATCATTAATTTAATTTATGCATGAAATATGTGAATGGCCCGTTCCGATGGAGCACCAAAACATTGTGTGAAAGCTGATCAAAGTTAACGAAAATTTTTCCCAAAAATCAAGGCCCAGTTCAACGGATTCAAAGCCCGCATGACTTATGCATGCAAGCTTCTACATATGGAATTCTCATTTTTAATGTTTTATTTTTCGGATATATATATATATTATAAAAGCTTTTAGGTCAAACATTATTTCCTGGGATCAACACAGATGGGTTGTGGAAGAATGTGCCATGGAAGTTTTGGGGCTGATCAGGAGACATGACAGCACTCTTTCTTCTATTCTGTTTAAGGGAGCTATTGGCCCTATAATATATAATGACACAGCTGTATCCATTCCTATACTCAAAAGGAAAAACACACACACACACACAGCAGAGGAGACAGAGGACCCACCACCAGTTTGACAAAAGTATATATTAACAACCTGATCATCACCTCATTTGTCAGTCAGCACCTAAACCCCCCCTCCCCTATGGATGCCTCCCACATATGTCTACCAAAATCTCATTTACAAAAGATATTGGATCATCAAGTAATTAAGGAGTGATTAGTGGCATATCAAAACATCAAATCCATGCATCCAACTCAATATCATTTCCTTTGTCTAATGCAAATCACCAAATCTTCCTTCCTATATAATTGCTTTCCATCAAGACATGCACCAAGTGCTACACTCACATGAATGAAAGTACTTAACTGAGTGTTACACTTGTATTTTTTTTTCTTTTAAACTCTAACATTTGTAATTATAATTAGATAAAGAGTCGTACATATTTTGAAATATGCATTCATTTTTTTATAATAAATAAATAAAGCTATAACGATTAAAGAATTTATGTAGTCAAACAAACACATTTATGACATCTCTAACCTAGGGCCAAAATGGTGTTAGGTTGAGCAACACAACACTATCATCAGTGTCATCTTTAACGCGATACTGTTCACTAGCTCCAAGATGACGCGGGTGTTTTCCTTTTAATTTTTTTTTTTGTATTTTATTTTTGTTTCAATATTTTATTTTATTTTCAGTTAAAATTTTTTTATTAAAAATTTATTAGTAAAATTTATAATTTTTCAAGTTAAAAGTTAAATTATTTAAAAATTTTTACTTATGTTATTTATTTTTATATTTTAGCTATTTTTATGTTATATTATTAATTTTTGTAATTCATTATTTTTCAAGTTAGATTAAAATTTAAATTTTATATAAAAATATCTACTAAATAATTTATAATTAATTAAATTTAGTTAACTGTTATATAATTAATTAATTTTAATTAATTATTATAAAATAAAATAATTATTTAAAATTTGTAATGTATTATTTATTATTTACTTATTAATTAATAATTAAATACAATATTAAGTAAATATGTAAAATAAAATTTATTTATAAAAAATATAATTTTAGAAAATAATAAAAAAGAAATAAAAAAGAGGTAAAAAAGAATATTTTGAGAATGTTCTTTTTGAATTAGGAAATAGAGTAATGAGTTGGAGAAAAAGTTATTGCTTGGTGTTGAAGTAACTTCAAAATAGAGTAAAAATGAAGTTAACATTGAAGGTGCCCTTATATACAAGTACAAATGCAATTTGAGGGCTAGAAGAAGAATGTACAAAGATTTACATAATTTGACAAAGATCTGCTTACTTAGAAGAAGATTAAAGCTTTACTAATTTAAGTCAACACACTACTCTCAACTTATTTCTTTTGATACTCTATGTATATAACACTTCACTACCATTGATCTTAGATCCCATTGTTATACCTCAAAATCCTCTTTGAAAAGGAAAAAAGATTTTTGAAGATAACAAATAAGGTATAAAGGTTAAGGATAATATATATATATATATATATATATATATATATATATATATGTATATACCTTGATAGACTCTATTTTTACTATGTGCTAAATTAACATTCAAATTAAAGTTAATTTCGCACTTTCGTTTCTTCGTATTATTTTAAGTATTTTTTATCTTTATTTTAGCAAAGTGATTGTTGTTGGTGAGTTTAATTCTAATAATTGGTCTTATATTAATTACATATATATATATATATATATAAATATATATATATTTTTTATTAAGACACACAAAAAGTCTTACATTTCTCATTAATAAAATTTCTTTTTTTTTTTTTTTAAGGAAAAAGGAATAAAATTATTTAAAACTGCCCCATAGGATATGCCATATACAAACACCTATATGCCTAATCTCTGACATTAAAGGCGAATTAAATCTTTAAGTTTTTACTGAGATAATATCTTATGATACGTGAGGTATGTTAAAACTAATTGCGCACCTTGAGAGAACTTTGTTGTACTTGTGCAAATCATGTTATTCGGTTTTGTCTCAATTTTGGAATTATTAGTTGTGTGTGTTATACATGGAATTAAGATTGGAGATGGAGAGAGAGAGAGAGAGAGAGAGAGAGAGAGAGAGAGAGAAATAAAAGCACCCACCAAAGGCGCCTCACGGCCTCAGTTTGCTTCCCACTAAAAGGATTGTTGAAAATGAAAGGAAGTGAATTAGTTAAGGAAGCAGCGGTCGGGCAGGTAAATATGGGGGCCTTAAGGCAAGGCCGAAGGCTCTCATGCATTATTCCTCGGTTGAATTGCCTTGGCTTCTAGTGTGCCACTCATCATTACTATATAATAAAAAAGAGTACAGTTCTAGATATTTTTTTCCCTCGCAAACTCATATCTCTTTTCAAACCAAATCATTCATACTAGAAAATCTGTCGCCATGAACACCTTCATGCACATTTTGCATGCAAAAACCTGATAAAGAGGAGGAAAATTTAAGGAAAAGAAGGAAAAAAAAAAAGGGAGAACCATACTGTAGATGGGTACAACAGGACTGCGCTACTGGCATTACAGTCCCACCTCATAAGACACATTAAAGAAGAAAAATTGGTGGTGGTGGTGGTGGTGGTGGCGCCATAGCTCCTTTAACTTAATCATTATTACAACATGTTTAATTACTTGGATTTGATCTTCAATCATCTAAACGAAAGTCAGCTTAGCAACATGTAATGTTGTGTACAAAAGTAGTGATAATAATATTTATATGCCATACAAGATATAAATAAATAAAATAATACACATTATACATATATACAAAACTTGATATATCGCAAAAGACTTGTTGTGGGGAGGGGGGCCCTTTGCTCATCATTCCTGGAATATTTCAAGTTTACCAGAGAGACCCACTTCTCGCTTTTTGTCTAGGAAGCAGGTGTTGACTACAATCCCACCCCCACCATAGAATAAGAAGAAGAAAAGAAAATAGAAAAGAGAAAAGCAAAGGAGATCTCAGAAAAATGCATTTTTATAGTAATAAATGTCTGTCGAAGTTCTTATCGTTTCTGTTTTCCTAGTTGGGTTGGGCTTAATTTTCAATGCCATGTTCTTCTCCTATCTTTCTTTTCCTTCTTTCAGATATGGCTTTCTGATTAATTGGAGAGAGTCATTTACTAATTACAAGTAGTAATTGGATAGCAATAGCTAGCAGTTTTTAATTAGGTAGATTAGATGCTCGAAGCCCTTTAGCTATACAATACATGCAGACATTGGTACAGAGAGAGAGAGACAGAGAGAGATGTAAAACAGTACTGTTGCTGTGAAGTGACTGGATGGACAGTTGTCCTCCTCTTGAAATCTATGATCTATCCAATGGATACTGTAAAAACTGAAAAGCCGAGCTAGTTTTGGTTATTTCTGACCTCAACCCACTAGATATCTAAGTAGGGAAACGGCAAATTTGGCTTAAAAATTTACTAGGAATTTCTTCGGCTGCGTATGCTTACCAGCTGCAGCAGCTGCAGTAAAAAAAAAAAAATAATAATAAAAAGAACAAAACCTAGAGTTGTCGATGAAGAGATATAAATGATAAGAGAAGGAATTGGGTTTTCTATTTAATAATAAATGTATAGCTTGTTTCAGGCTTTGGTCTTCTGTTTCTTCCTTACAGGTTTTATCAGCAGGATCTATCAAAGAAGAGCCATTCATTAGAGAAAGATTTACAACAAAAAGAAAAAAAAATAATAAAGGGAAAGTGAAAAAGCATGGTCTTTCTCAATACACGGATCCCTATGGAAATGCAGGGTGGCTACCCAGCAATGCTTGCTGGAACTCATTCCTTTTGTTTAGTTTAAAGGGTCTTGTTTTGTTTCCTCTATACTGAGCTTTTCAGAAAGAGAAATAGGGAGAGATCATTTGTGGGGACTGATGGAGTTACATGGGTTCAAGAGTTTGGGTTTATATGGATGCGTAGAGGAATGTGTTGCATTTTTTATGTAGAACAAACAACTCTGCTCTTATATATTTAGTTTATATATATATATATATATATACATATATATATATATATATGGAGAGAGACAGAGAGAAATAGAGATAGATTTGTTTCATGAGTACAGGTGTTGCTGGAAACCAAAAAAAAACAAAACAGTTTTTTCTATTTTATTTTTTGAAGGGTGGGGAGGAGGAAGCAAGAGAGATTTTGGAATGATTAGTTTATTTGTTTCCCAATGATTGAGTTGCCTTGAGGCTGGAGATTTCTGGCATTAGAACGAGAAGAAGATGAAGTCCATGAATGCTACTAATAATGATAATAGTAATAATCATAGCAGCAGCAGCCAAAACTGGCTAGGCTTCTCTCTTTCACCTCACTTAAACATGGAGGTTCCTTCAGATTCTCAAGTTTCTTCAGCTGCTGTTGCTGCGGCTGCTGTTCCAACTAGCTTCTTCCTTTCTCCTCCTCCTGCAATATGTCATGGTGGTATTCAAGAAGAAAATGGTGGGTTTTACTCTCATTTGTCCGTCATGCCGCTTAAATCCGATGGGTCTCTCTGTATCATGGAAGCTCTCAGCAGGTCTCAACCGGAAGGTAGGTTTCTTTATTGTCTCCTTTCATTGTTGTTTTTACAACTTTTTTTAGAATCTATTTTATATTTTATTTTTGTGAAGGGATGGTTCCTTCTTCTTCCCCAAAATTGGAGGACTTCTTGGGTGGTGCAACAATGGCTACCCATCATCATCATCATCATCATCATCATCAGCATCATCAGTATGCTCATAATGAAAGAGAAGCAATGGCTTTAAGTCTTGACAGCATCTATTACCACCAACAAACGTCGCACCATGAAACTAACAGACAGCAGCGTTCTGTTAACTTGCTTCCACAATCTTTTAGGCAACAACAACAACAGATTCATCAAGTCCATCACCAACCATATAATTTTGCTGCTCTAACTGCTCATGAAGTTTACCAGACACCACCAATGGCTGATCCTAAGGACACCCAGATTTCAGATTGCAGTCTCCAGCTTCCTCTTGTAGCAGAAGATGGGATTCCAGGCCTAAAAAACTGGGTTGATAGGCATTATTCTACTACTACTACTACCCCTAGTACTACAAGCCATTCCATGGATCAGAAAATGGCTGGTTTATTGAGTGATGATGGTGGTTCTGGATCTGTTGGTGGTGCCATGAACTATGGAGATTTGCAGTCTCTGAGCTTGTCCATGAGTCCTGGTTCACAATCGAGCTGTGTCACTGCTCCAAACCATATCTCACCTACTGTAACTACTGCTTCTACTAATGACTGTGTGGCCATGGAAATTACAAAGAAGAGAGGAGCTGGGAAGGTGGGCCAGAAGCAACCAGTTCACAGGAAGTCCATTGACACATTTGGACAGAGAACTTCTCAGTATAGAGGTGTCACCAGGTCAGTCCCTTTTACCTTACCTGTTCCCTTTTGTTTTCTTTCTTGTCTTTTAGCTAGGGAGTTGCTTCCTTCATTTATGGTATTTCATCTTGAATCATCATCTTCTCTATTTTGTTTATTTTCTTTTTTAAGGTTTCATTTTCTAACCATTTTTGTTGCTTCTTTGTTCCCCTCTCAATCAGCTCTCTCTCTCACTCTCTCTCTCTCTCTCTCTCTATCTCTCTCTCTCTCTATATATATATTCTTCCCTCTCCCCCTCTCTCTCTCTCTCTCTCTCTCTCTCTCCCTCCTTTTCCTTTTTTCAAATTTTTTTTTTTTTGTATTTTTATATCCATGAATACTAAGTTCAGTGGATTTTGTGCACCAGGCATAGATGGACTGGTAGATATGAAGCACATCTTTGGGATAACAGTTGCAAGAAGGAGGGACAGACCAGGAAAGGAAGGCAAGGTGGGTCATTTTCACTAAACAACAATTTTACTACTATTTTTTAGTTGTTTCGACTTTAATAATTCTGCTTTGTTTTGTTCTTTCTTTTATTATTTTCTGGATTTTCTTTTGTTGGTCTGACTAGTACGTTTATTCTGGTTTGTCATGTTCTTGCCTGTGGATGCTATTCCAATCAAATAATATTGCTGTTCAGTTTATCTGGGTACGACTCTTTCTACTCTCTTCCTAGTTAGGACTTGAGGAACTCTTGAATATCTAATCTATAAGACCATTAATCATATTTATATAATGTTGTGCAAGCAGGGGGTTATGACATGGAAGACAAAGCTGCCAAAGCTTATGATCTAGCTGCTCTCAAGTATTGGGGCCCTTCAACTTATATCAACTTTCCGGTATTTCATATATACATATTTAATCATATTCTGAGACAGATTGTCTATTTGTTTATGCGTTTGTAAATACCAAAAGTGGATCTCTTTTTTTGTCTCAGCTGGAGAATTATCAAGAAGAACTTGAAGAAATGAAGAACATGAGCAGGCAAGAATATGTCGCACATTTGAGAAGGTATAGTTTCATATATATTATCTTCTTCTTCTTCTTCACCCTTGTCCGCATTTCGATCTTTTGGTAGATTTAATGCATATTCTTTCTTTTTTTTTTTTCAATTAACTTGCAGAAAGAGCAGCGGTTTCTCAAGAGGGGCCTCAATGTACAGAGGAGTGACAAGGTCTTAATATCTAGTTTCATTTGTGGGCACAACAAAAACTAAAAATATCTTAGGATTATAGAAGAGTTGGTTAAGATTTCTGATCTATGTGCTATTATTTTAGCAGACATCACCAGCATGGAAGATGGCAAGCACGAATTGGCAGGGTTGCAGGCAACAAAGACCTTTATCTTGGGACATTTAGTAAGATTTTCAATCTTGAATTCCTCTCAAAATTGTCTTCATTTCATTTCCTATGAAATCTTTTGCCTTTCCCTAAGCATCTTCTTGAGATATTCTGTCTTTAAGGTAAGGCAGTTTTTCAGAATCATTGAGGTTTTTCAAGGCTGTTGTTTCCATTTAATCAAAATAAGAAAAAAAGTGTTCCATTGGGACGTAGAAGAGATGTGGTTTAGTAGTACCAAAGTGTAGCTTTCAAGATTTAGAATCTCTGATAAAGCCTATTGATTGATGCTGGAACATCTGAGTATCTCCTCACTAATCTTGATTTATTTTTAGGCACTCAAGAGGAGGCAGCCGAAGCTTATGACATTGCTGCAATTAAGTTTCGTGGCATAAATGCTGTCACAAACTTTGACATTACGAGATATGATGTAGAACGGATCATGGCAAGCAATACACTTCTCACTGGGGACCTTGCTAAACGAAGTAAAGATGCGAACTCAAGCTGCGAGGCCATTGTTGATCACCCTTCGACCACTCAAAATAGTAGTGGCGGCGGCGAAGTTGGTTTACCTGAAGAACATGAAGTGGGAGGATCAGATTGGAAAATGGTCCTTTATCAAACCTCAGCACAGCAGCCAACTGTTCCTGTTGAATCTCTGGACCAAAAACCAATAGATGTGGGGAATTACCGAAACTCTTCGTTCTCGGGGGCGCTACATGACTTAGTTGAACTCCACACAATGAGCTCGGATCAACCAGGAGTAGGTGACTCATCAGCACCAGGGGTGCATTTGTCAAATGCATCCTCATTAGTTACCAGCTTGAGCAGCTCAAGAGAAGGCAGTCCAGATAAGACTGGGATCTCAATGCTCTTTTCAAGGCCTCCTCCGCCAGTTTCCAAGTTCATTCCCTCGCCCTCATCAATGACTTCATGGATCCCCTCTGCTCAACTCAGGGCTGCTAGTTCCATGCCTCATCTCCCCATTTTTGCTGCTTGGACTGATGGCTAAAGAAATACCATCTTTATTTGGTTCTGTAAATTTTTGCATGAGCAAACGGCAAGAGACAGAAGAAAAAATAGAAAGAAGGAATGATGGGTGTGATGGAAAAGGTGTGTGGGAGGTGAGAAAAAAGGGTACAACAATTTAAGCATCAGTTAATTAGTTAATGTGTCAGTTGGGAGGAGTTGGGAGGATTTAGTAACAGTAATGAAGCGTTTAGTTTTTCCTATCTTGCCTACATCCAAAGATCTTGATCTTCTAAATTTTCCAACTTTACTCTAGGTAATTTGTTGGATATGTATGGTAATATTGTCAAATTGTAGGGAAAGGTTTAAAGGGAAACAATGATCAAATTGTGTGAAAGGACGTTGGTAATATGGGACGCGCCATCATATATATATAATATATATATATATTTATATATTGAATCTACCTTTTGTGTTTATTGTCCAGCTAAAGTACATAACCAGCTTCAATGGTTTTGGCAATAATGAAAAGGAGAGTCTTACTTTGACCACACTATCTTATCTGTTATATGATGAGCCACCTTTTTTTTTTTAAACTTCTTGCACTACACCAGTAACAAGTGTATGTATATTATGTATTTGTAATTCCTCTTTTCATAATTGAAGCTTTGTCCAAAGCCAACAAACATTCCATGCATTATTCCAAAAAGGGTGTGAGATATTGATGTCAAAATGAGAACTTAAGGTGGTTTTTAGTTTGAAGAGAAGCTGTGGCATCCCTACTTTTTCTAGTTAAAACACTTTATAACTTTTTCACTCTAATTGCCTGTGGATGATCTGCTGCGCTTAAAGCGATTATATGTCCTTGCATGAGCACCATAAGCAGCACTGAGTGGTCTAATAACATGTGCATGGTCTACTCTACACGTGTGACTCCTCATGTGCGCCCGTGTGCATTCATTGATTCGTGCCAACCTCATCAACTTAGTAATGATTCTCAGTGTATTAAAAAAATTAAAAAAAGTTAGAATTTAGGAGATTAACTAATCAGTGTACAGTAGTTCTTAGCAATGGGATGTATTTTGGGTGGGGCATATGGTATAATTTAATTTGCAGGTAATAATAAGTTGCACTACAGCTTGGATAGGTACATGAGGGAGTCATGTTGTCAAATGACACAAAACTTAGAAAGGTTGAACAAAACAACAACCCAGCACTTATAATGAAACCAACAAAACAAAAGATCACAGTGGAAAAGGGAAAGGGAAAGGGAAAGGGAAAGGGAAAGGGAAGGGGAATGGAAGGGGTGGGGTGGGAAGGTCAAAAAGATTGCAGTTCTTGTGGAAAATATTGCAAAGTGAAGGTGAATGATTAATTGCAAGGCTGGAGGTTCTTGAAAACACTAGCTAGCAAGTAAGCTCAAGCTCAGTAGTGTAAATAAATTGTCATATATATGGAGGATAGCTTGCGATACCCCCTAGTACGTTTGACTTATTGTTTCTTCTTCTTACATAATTAATGGCTAATAGT
>JAJIYU010018166.1:0-11321 GCA_030144865.1 Tinospora cordifolia
TTATCATTATTTATTTTTTTAATTTTTTTGTAACCATATTATTTATTTTATTTTTGTCTTGTTGTTTTTTATTTTTTTCTTATTTTATAATCTCATTGTTTCACAAAATAATGTCTTATCTTATATTAACTCGTGATGTGACGAGCTCGCGAAATTATGAGGTGTTACAAACATTAAGGGCTTTGAAACCTTTTCATTGAAATTTATAACTATAAACAAAATATTGTTTGAAACAAATGATTTACAAGTACTTGAATTTGAATATGTTGTTATTCTAAATTACTAATTTGGTTGTTTAAAATAGATCTACTAGATTATGTGTTCACCTTTCCTCTCATAGTTTTCAGGAAATTGATTTGCATAAAAACCATGAATATTAGTTAAATTTTTTTTTAATTTAGAAAGTTTTTAATTTCTATGTAAGGGCATGTTACCCAAGTTTTGGATATTCCGCTGTAATAGTCTCTTTCTAAGTTTTGAACTTAATGTTATGTATTTTCCTTCTCTACTTTATGAAATTAATAAAGTTTATGATTTTTTTTATCTCTCGCATTATAGCCTTATTTAACTTGATTCCTAAATTTGAGTTAAGTACTCTTAAATTCCTTTAACGCATGAGCTGATTGAAATAGAAAGTCAAGTTGTGTACTTGTAAAGTAACACTGGTTCTTCCTGCCTTGTGGTTAAGTCCAATTGAAAGCCTCGGAGGTTGGGGTATTACATAAATAAATCAAGTAAACAATTACTAGCAATTTGGGTCTCAGTTGGAACATTCACGATGATATGCATCACCACATTGATACATGGCTATGATCTTAATAAATCTTTCTTTAATGGTAAACCAAACAATGACAAGTTAAATTAGAAATATAATTCAAGAAAAGTATATGTGAGCATGGTAACCAATATTCCATTTCTATCATAGGCATGTTTTCATGTAATCGCACTGTAACACCCTAATTTTTTGACTGGACCTCCGTTCATGTGTTACCTCACGTGTGGATCGTCACCCGATGAAAATCGAGATGCTACTAAAATTCTCTTCTGTCGAAAATATCTTTTCTTCAAAATATAGTTCATAATTCTTTAATTCTCTAGTTCAAGTCCATAAAGAAAATCATAATAAGTCCTTCAAATAAATCTTAAGTAAAGCAGCGAAAACACTTTTCAAACTATTTAGTTAAACCAATGTGAGACACGAGGAAAGCCATTGAAAAATAAAACAGTTGAAATTAAACTAATGAAAGCATGTTACAATAATCCAAAAAATGTATAAAACAAGACTCCTGAGTCACTTATCCCCGACGACCTCCCCATGAGGTGTCCAGACAAAGTGCGGGTCTTCTGACGTGGTCAATAGATCCTACGTCCAAGTGTACTAGAAAAATATAATAGGTGAGCTCGAAAGCCCAGTGGATCATTCCTACACATCACAGGCATTATACAGACCCAATCCAAAACATTACAAACACTTTCAAACATTAGGCGTTAAAACATTTATTTATTTTAGTCGAAGTCTAAGACCAGAAGAGGGTTGAGATGCCTCTCGGTATTCCCTGTGATCCAATCCAATCATAATCATAGAGTCCTCAAGTGGTACCATCCAAAATCAATCATATCTCAGTATCACAGCCCAACAGAGGGTACTTATCTAGACTCGTACTATCTCTCAAAGACTTCGAACTGTCGCAAGCAGCTCAGGGTGGAAATACCTACGATTTACCTTGTAGCTCATCAATCTCAAACGGTGACATATAGGAGATGCCACCTCGATCCGCTTCAAGCTCGTCAATCGTACTGGTATGTGGATTCTTAATAAACCATCGTCTTTATTTAGTTTTACAAACAATCTCATTCATACCAATCATCATGTACATCATGAAAAATAAATTAGAGAATGCAGGCTATTCTCATGAATAAGTAATGAAATCTACATGATTTTCTATTAATGCATGCTATAAATAAACATAGCATAATTTAAATTAATCATCACACTATCACTCAAGCAAGCCAAACAGTTCAATCAACTTATAACAAATTCTAATAATCCTAAAACTATTCAACCAAATGTTTTGAATTTTAAATCCATATAATACAAGTGAGCAAGGAAGTCACGCCCACCTGATTTCGCCGATTCTTCAGGGCTTCCTAGATTTCTGTCAAGACATTTGACGCTCCAAATTTATGATATCTGAAATTTGACAATTAATAAGTTTCACTAATTTTCTAATTCAAATTCAATCTTATTTAAGTTATTATCTAACTCAAACATTTTCTAAAATATTTATTGACTAAGTTCTTGAATCCACCTTTCTAAAATATTAGCTTTCCTTTCTCAGATTTTTTCTACTATTAAAGTTTGAGTTAAATTCATTTCGTAGTGTTGGTTCTAATAAGTTTTTATTAAAAATTACAAAAATTAACTAATTACATAAATAAATAAATAATTACACATTGCACCTTTCGATCCAATATCTTGCTTGGAGTTCACGCTCACCACTTTAAATTCGGACTTTCCGAGCGATGAATGTTTTACCTCTATTCAACATGAAACCAGAAATTTAAAGATCAAAACTACATCCAAATTTCAATTCTTTTCCATCAATATAATTCACATAAAGTTATTCCAATGTCTTAATTCTCCAAACAGTTTGACGCACAGTAATATCACAACTTCAAAATCCAATATTTTTCTTACTTTCCTTGTTTTCCAATGGTTGGCCGAACCAGGATTGGAGCTACTGAAATTGATGTGCTCCTTCAAACTTTCTGTTAAATAATTCACCACCTAACCAAGGTCGATCTTGTTCCAACTCAATCACGAATCAAATAAGAAAAACAAAATCAGACTTTAATTTCGTTTCTTACCTTTCAATTTCCAGCAGTCAACCAAACTATTAAGAACCAGAGCTTTGGAGCTTCAAACCGGTGGTGCTCCTCTGCTATCTTCTATTCAACAACCTCCAACTCAAACCAAAACAAAATAATCTTCCCTCTGTTACACGATGCTCTAGAACAAACCAAACCAGCTTCGAATGCTTCACAAAACTCTATTTTCACGATCTAAAACCCAGAATTTTAAAGCACAATAGCCGTGCTTCCTCTTCCCTGTTTTCTATGTTCCATCATCACCACCATCGAATCATGAACAACAATAACGAACAACTAGCAGCCACAAGAAAACCAAATCACGGCCAAAAAGTAGAAAATTTCTGGTTTTCTTTGTCTTGTTGACCCTCCAAAACGGATCACAACCCAACATTGCCCAAAATCAGCCATCGCCCCTGTTCTTCACACCCCAAATCATGCACAGACGGCCAGCCATATTACAAAAACGAGATTGCGCCTTCAGCTGGTTTTGCTATTCATCATCACTTTCATGTTCGTCTTCTTCAAAAAAAGAATGTACCAGCAGCTCTAATTCCAACCAAACACACCAACTACAATTAACTAACAAAATCAAGCCTAACTCTTGCTCTTCAACCGTCCTCTGCCTCTGTTTCAATCTTCTTTTTCTTCGATTCCTGCAACTCAACGTCCAACAGCAATAGTTCTCTCATCTCCTTCTTCGGTCAGCTCATCTCTCCTCTGTTCTTCCATTCCTCTGTTTCTGCAGGGTCTTCTCCCTCATTTGACAGCAGCAACAGCAGCGGTATCCACTTCCTTCTTCACGCTCAGATTGCAGCAACAGCTTCCCTCTCCTTCATTCTATGTTTCTTTATTCGTCTTCACAGCCGACTGTAATATTTCTGGCAGCTCCTCCTCCCTTCATTCTTCACGGTTGATTTGCAGCAGACCAGCAAACGAATTCTACTCCAACTTATGGTCTCCGTTATACCTTTCAGTTCGCCCAAATGAACCAGCAACCTGTTGTTCTCCATTTCTAGAAACACAGCACCGTGTTTCTTCGTTCTTCATTTCTTCTTGGTCGGGTTTCAGTAGCAGACAGCAGCAGTAATTCATACGCTGCTTTCTTCTCTTCTTCTGTTTGTGCAACTCCACTCCAGAACAGCAGCCACATGCAACAGAAACGTTGCTCTGTTTCCAATTGCAGCAACCGAGCCTCCTCATTCAGCAGCAGAACACAGTAATGAAAACGGCACCTACAGCAGTTTCTGTTCATTTCCCCGGTTCTTCATTGCTGCAGAGCAGCAACCAGCAGCTGCCTGGAGCAGCAGTGACGGTCACACAGAACAGAGCATCGTTCACTCACACACGTCAGAAGATTCCATGCCCGGCAGCGCCAATGTCCAACAACAGTAGCAGCCGGCGAGACCAACAAAACTGATTTCTTCATTCGGCCATAAGAACAGCAACATCAAAAATAATAATAGCAACCGAGCATGTCCTTCATGGCCTTCTTCTTCTTCTTCGTACAAAGCAACGTAGCTTCTCCTGTTTCATTGCTTCAAATACCACGGCCTGCTTCTTTCATAAGCCATCGCACCGCCACAGTTACCTTCTTCTCCTTTCTACAGGGTTCGGTCCAGATTTTTCAGTTTTTTTTTTCTTAAAACCTTAGTATAAATTGATATCAACTTATTTAAAAACTCTAATCTATTTTAAATTTCTAAGCACATTAAATTATATTAAGGACTTGTAGACATATATTAATAATATGTTTCCTTGTTCATTTTTTTAATGCTTCTATCATATGTAAAAATATATATTTTTTATTTTAGTTTATTCACAACGAGATTTCCATCAACCACAAAATTTAAATGTTAACTCTCATTCACCATAAATTTAATTTTGTTCGAATAAAATTTTGATCAATCATCACCAATCTTTACATTGACTCGTAACGTAACGATCTCGCGAAATTTCGATGTGTTACACGCACATAGCACACAAATCATGTGGTAATATTCCTTCATTATGTAAATCTAGCCATCAACATGCATATTCACTTCAAAGCATAGCATGCATGTTCAAATCAAAAACATAACCTGCATATTCATTTCAGAGCATATTCTTAGGCTAACAAGCATACGTGTACACTTTATGTAATCAAAGTAATAGTTTAAAATCTAGAAATCGTATCTTCCTTATAGCTTAACTACTTCTTGTCCTTATACTATTATTCCAATTGCTTTTGAATCCTCAACCTTCAAGATTGAAACCAAATTGTCATTCTTAGTGGTTAATGTGTCTCTAACACTTTTAAACCAAATTTTAATGATTTTGTATCCTATATGGCATTTAATGTGCAAGGATATCATATTAGATAAGTCTAAGTTTGTTCCTACTTCTGTGTACAACGGTAGAAGGAAGGAGTACTACAGTAATTAGAATGAGTAACAAAAATAAAATGAAGCAGAAGCGTTAGCGAGGTAGGCCACCACAATAACTAGAGAGGATTACATGTGATTTGTTACAATACTACAATAGAGTATCGCAATAACCAAACTGTATTGTAGAAGAAACACTACATTACAACGATAATCAGAATGCAAAATACAAAAACGAAGAAGGTAAACAACATTACCACAGTAGGATACTACGGTAATCAAAATGCGAGTATAGAGCACAGAAAAGGAAATGATTGCAGTATCGCGATAATGGAGATCAGTATTACAGTAATTAACAAAAAATAAACTTTTGTGCATGTTTCTCCCATTCCTTATTCTCATATGTCCTTGACATCCTAATACCTTAAACTCTAGACCATGAACTAGGCATTGAGACTAGATAGAATCGTTATAACTTCTTTAATCAACTAAATCTCTTGTATACTCTAAAAAGATCCTTCTTGACTCCTAGGGTTATGATTAGATGATAGACCTAAACAAATAACTTTAGAAGTTGTTATAAGGATTCAAATCTCAAAAAGGATGATGAAAAACGTGATCAAACAACTAGGGATCAGTCTTACCTTGTAGGACATCTAAAAGATGATTCTATGGCATGGACTCCCACTGTGATACAACTTTCTGGGTTTTTCTTCTTTCTACTATTGTAGTTGTTGTGTGGAATGGCTAGGGAACAAAGGAAGGACGAGAAAGGTGGCTAGGAGAAGAAAGAAGAGAAAGGAATCTCCTGTTTGCATGAGTGGTGAGAATAGAAGTGTTCATGCTGGGTTTATATAGAGCTTAATTTGAATAGGTTTTAGAAACCTTGTGTTGTTTCCTTGGTGAAGTTCTTTCCTAAATCCACTTCTTTCTATTTTGGTCATTTCTTGGGCGCAAAGTTTTAGTATGTGACAGTTTTAGAATAAGCTCTCATGTTTGAAAACTTTACATAATCGTTTTTGTGTAGGTTTTATGTATTATCATGGTAAACGTAACACAACGTATGTCCTAGTTCTTTTGGACAAATCATGCACTACCACATCAATGAACTACATTACCACAGTAACGAAAATATGATTATGTATAGAATTCTGTGCATCGTTCCGATTTTACTTACCTTTTCATACATTTAATTATACATATTTCAGATCATTTTTTCCATGGTTTCCTCAAAGATTATTTTATTCAAATTAATTAATTAATTTGACTTAATTACCAAGAAAAACTCTGAGGTCTTACAACTACGAAACAAGATTTGGTGATATACATCCATTACACTTTAAGGACTTTAAGATTTTGGACATTTTGTTAGCAAAGCCAGTTGCATACACCCTATTCTTGAATGTACAACAACAGGAGCTTTTGATATCTTGTAGTCTCTCAAAAAGCTTCTGAGAGACTACATGAGCGAGAGTATTTGAGAGTTAAATGAAGAAAGATGCTCCATAGCTGCAGATTGGAAGAAAGCTAGAGTATTTTTGAAGTTCATGAAAATCTTTTATGAGATTACATTGAGAATTTTAGGGTTATTGCATGACATGGTGAAGAATATGAAGGCAAAGTACGACAAGTATTGAGAAAATGTTGAGAGGACCAATTTTATGTTATATGTTGGTGTTGTTCTTGACCCTAGATATAAATTAAGATCTTTAGCTTTTACTTTGAATCTTATGTATAGAGATCAAGTTGGGCAATTAGAGACAAATAGAGTGGAAGCTATATTGAGAAGGATGTACAAGGAATACAAAGGTGTCCATGGGAGTGACGAAGATGATGATGTTGATCAACATTCTAAGTTTGTTGAGATGAAGCAACAGGGTGAGGTTTTACCATTTGGACAAATAATTAAGCACTTGTTTGAAAAAGATTATGATCATAATAAGTTAGAAGTAGACCAATATCTAATAGAGATTTGTAAAAAACCAAAAGACTCATTTGACATTTTAAATTGGTACAAAGTCAACTTTTCTAGGTATAAGATTCTTGGGCAAATATCTAAAGACATACTCGCTATTCTCATATCTACTATTGCTTTAGAGTTAGCATTTAGCACTAGTGCTTGAGTTCTAGATACATATCAAAGCTCTTTGAATCCAAGTATTGTAAAAGCTGTCATTTGTGGACAAAGTGGCTTTGATCTCCAAGAATTCTCTTTGATATTCATCAATCATTAGATGATATTAGTGCTGCTTGTGAACAAGGTATTATTCTAATTAAATTTTTTAATAAATTATCTTGCAATATATTAATGTATTTGCTCTAATGTTTTTTGCTTTAAATCTTTTTTATATGATCTCTATTTCGATGACGAGTTTGTGGTCAATGACCCTTCATATTGAATGACATTATTTCATGTAAGTTATATAACACTAATTGTTTTTTTTTTAATTAAAATTAGTTCTATGTTACTCATACTTATAAATTAATTTTCTTTCTTTCTCTTTCAACTTTTTGCATTGACATATAAAGAACTTCGAAGATGATGAGGATCGAGATGAGAGCATTATGAAGTTAATATTACTCTGATGTTTAAAAACTTCATTCTAAATTAAACTTGTTATGCATGTCGTATTTTGGGCTGTAAAACTTATATTTTGGTTGATTTGATATTGGTAAGTTGAACTTGCATCTTTATCCAGGATAAATATGATAATTTTTAATGCAGGTTTATGGCCAAAAGTTATGTAGCTAAACTACCAAAGTTTCATTAGAAGGGCCTGGACTGAATTTTTAAGATGAATAATATTAGTAATTTTATTTTACAGAGATTACGGCTAAAAATCCACCAAAAGGCTAATTATTTTAGTATTATATAAACACTTGTATGATAAATTTTTATACAGATTTGTTCAAATCTATAAAAGTTTCTATTAAGAAGTAAAAATATGTTTTTGATTTAAAAAAAATAATTTTTTTTTAGAAAAATATGTTTTTAATTTTTACGTACAAAGAAAAAGGAAAAAAAAAATTAAATTTTAAGTTAAAAATGTCTATTTTAAAGATAAATAATTTGTTATAAAATAAATTTAAATATATAATATGTTCAAAGAAGGTGTTTTAAAAATGATCAGGTGGACCCGATAATCCGACCTTTAATAAATAGGGTTGAATATTAGTCGCTCTAAACACAAAGTTGAATATTTTGTTTGGTTGGATGGATCAGGGGTCAAATCAGACCCTAATCTCACTCACCAGCCCAACTGGTCACCATGCTACTATGCTAGTCATTGTGTGGGTCACCATGGTGATTATGATGGTAACAAAATTATTTCTTTTTTTTTTATTGTCACCTATATCAAATATTTCCTTTTTCAACAGGTTTGTTTTTTTAAAGCAATATTTAATTGTCTAATGTTGGGATTGTTGAGGAGTCCCATCTATTAAATTTCACATTGTGTGGGTTACCATGGTGATTATGATGGTAACAAAATTATTTCATTTTTTTTTCTTGTCACCTATACCAAATATTTCCTTTTTCAACAGGTTTGTTTTTAAAAATAATATTTAATTGTCTAACGGCATTTTTAATGTAATCAGTGGAGTGTTAAGGTGACGTTCAATGAAATGTCACCTCAATATTTTGAGATGTTGAGCGTTTAATATAGACGGAGTGCTTAATATCTATTTTTATTTTTTTTAATTTTTTTAATTAATTAATATTTAAATAATGAGCTAGCGCTGTTCAATGTGTGAACGCATTAAAGATGCCCTGTTGTTGGGGTTGTTGAGGGGTCTCATCTATTAAATTTCACATTGGATAACATAAGGAATAAAAAAATATAATGAAGCTATCACAAAAAAAAGATATAATAAGTGATGATGCGACGTTGATGTGATATTTAGGTTTGTCTATGCCTAAGGTGGGCTGTTGTGCGTCATCTCAAGACCAGTGTTTTACGCCGTGGCATCTTGGTACACAGATGAGAACGCGTTCGTTAAAGTGAGGTCATATTCTACTAATTCATTTCAATTTACGATTTTTCCATTGGTGTGGAATTTGTAGAATTTACGATTTTTCATTTCTTGGAAATATATACGGAGTTTTTATAACGTTTGTGCCATTCATGTAAGCACATAATTATTTACATCCAGCTGTTTTTACACTATTTTCAGAATCGCTTCTTTTATTAAACTAATTTAATTAAATAAAATGTTGTTGGCAAATCAGAGCAAATCTTGAAGTTTTTTGGATGCATACCGTTCTATTAAAGAAAATATTTGTATACTAATTAAAATCTATTTTTCATTTAAAATCAAAAGTTACAAATTAAGGATACAACTAATATTATTACTGCTAAATTAATTTATATATGAAAACATTGTTTATTTTAAGCTACCATAAATTTATTTTCACTTATAAAAAGAAGTAAAAGAGGGTAAAAAGACAATAAAACTAATGTTAGATATTAAAAAGAGCAAGAATGAAAATTTGAATGTAAAGTGGCTTTTTTGTCAATGAGACGAGTGGAGGGAAGTCGGAATCTTTCAAATTGTTCCGTGGACACCTAATAAACCAATTTTTTAAGACAAGTAACCATCATAAGATTTAAAAATTAATTTGGAAGTTCAACGAAAAAAGTTTTATATATATATATATATAAGGTTAATATTTTTGGAGCAAAATTATTATAGATAGAGTGCACAATTGTAGGAGAAATTAATCGGGATGAAAATTTTGCATTCTGTGGAAGTGGAAGGTTCTCTCTATGACGGAGGAGGAAGAAAATGTAGGAGAAATTAATCGGGATGGTTGGAGACCAAGGAACAAATCTTAGAACCAACTTTATATACAAAAAGCATTAACAACTAAGCAGAAGAACAAAGAGGTATTCAAGCTCGCCATGAATTAGGTATGGAAGACTGTCAAGCAAGTGCTATGTATACACACATATGGAGGTGGATTTCAATTTTTTCTTTTTCAATTTGCTAATATCATTTTCGGGATTCCTTCTAAAACCTCATATGGGTAACCCGACCGTCACAGTTAGACAAGTCTATTCCTTAGTCAAACTTTTCGACTACTGTAAGGTCTTGCCATCGAAACATTTATAGTATTCAGAGTGCAACAATAACAAGTTAAACAGAATAATGCAACAACAACGAAAGTCTTTAAAATTATTTACATTAACAGAGTCCAGTTCCACTTTATATTTTTTCAAAACTTGTACATACTGATTTATAATAACAAAAATAGCAAAATAAAACAACCTACTAGGGATAGGTTGAAAAAGATCAAGTGATCAACACAACTTTCCCCTTATCCACACTGGACGAACGTAAAATGTTAAGAGTAGTGAGTTCAATATCCTTGTGAGCCTAGTGAGTAGCAAAAAGATATATCTGTAATACCCCAAAGTTTTCAAACGCACACAACTCGAAAATAAATTTTTTTAAAAAATAAAATAAATCAGGATGTTTGATAATGGGAAACACATTGAAAAACGTTGAAAAAACATAATGTTACACTGGTAACCGCGGTCACTAAAGGATGACCGCGGTCCTCAGTGAAAAATTCGGGGGAAAATCTAGGTCACCGTGGTGACCGCGGTTTGTAAAGTGCCGACCGCGGTCATTGCGCAAAATTTAAACAGATTTAGGCTTTGAACTCGTCATTTTCACGCACAGAATTCTCTGAATTGATCTGAAGTTTCAGAGATGATTTAGAGCTAATTCAAGGAGGAGCTAAAGGTCTAAGGTAGGAATCTAAACCTCTTAATCATTTAAGTTTCTACTTTATCGATTCATTCAGATTCTGTATCAAAAACTAGGGTTTTGAGGGTTTTGATGAAATAAAATGATCCGGAACCCTATGAGCTCGGATCTTCCTTCTAAACTGACAGTTTATCGATTTAGAACTGAATTCTGGAAGTTTTAACTGTTTAATTGCAGTTTTAGACGGATCTAGAGAAAATTTACCAATCTAGAGGATTTCTGAAGGTGCAAATCGCTTGATAGGTAATAAAACCTAATCCGTTCCTCTTTTGAAGTTGGAGTTAGTTTTAAATGTGTTCTATTCTTAGTTTGGAACGC
>JAJIYU010018167.1:0-11333 GCA_030144865.1 Tinospora cordifolia
TTCTGTGGTTCATTGTATATGAGAATATTCATCATTGTTTCATGTGCACTATATTTATATACATATCGTCGTTGTGGTCGTCATCATCATCATCATCATCATCATCATCATTATTATTATTATTATTATTATTATTATTATATTTCACGTGCATTATATCTTTGAAAAACTTCTAGCACAAAACTATGGTTAATTTGATATTAACATATTGGTTTTGAGTTTATGGACGAATAAAAATTTTTAGGGGGTTTGATACACACACACACACACATATATACATACATACATACATATATATATATAATCTAAAGCTTTAGTGGTTAAAAAATTATGTTTTTTATTTTTGATTTTAGAGAGAGTGTTAATAATGATAATTATTAAAATGTTAAAAATGAAGTGTTAGGATTTTGGTTTAAATTGACAATGTTTGATGCAAATCCAGAATCCTGTGTACTTTAAAGGAATCTATCTTTTTCAGATTTTGGAAGACTGGCTGTCAAGATATTCTGCCATTTTTATTTTGGAAATAAAATCTCTGTAAGAAGCATTTTCATAAATGGATATTGGAATCATCTTAAAGCAGAATATCGGTCTGCATTTCAAGAATGTTTGGCATTTCTAATTTTGAAAATTTAACGGCATTCAATTACTTTGAAACATTGGTTTTTAATAATCATATGCCACGATCAGTTTTCAAAACGTTTCCTTTATTGCATCATGTTTTCGAAAAGTGTGTTTCTCTTCAAAAGGCATACTGCCTTCTTTAAGATTTGATTATTATCTAACTGATTGTCTTACTATCATTTCGGAGATTTCTTTCATAATAGTTTCCTTTTCTCATATTTACTGTGTTTCTCAAATCAGTAACATTCTTTCAAAATTAAAGCTACAACGATTGTCATTTAGAAAGTTTGCAAAATCCTCTTTAATCAAGCAAGTCGACAGTGTTTGTTCAAAACAGTTACAATTTGTTCAAATGAGAAGGAGAATGCATAATACGGTATGCTGTCAAAGATCTTTGCTGTTTTGGGAAGATTTTTGGAAATCCAGCAAGACTGTGCAGACATTAGATGAGATAGTAAATCAAACCGTCTGCCAAGAAAGATTTTCTAGAATCTGTTTTGCCAAAGGAAAGCTCTGCTTTGCAACCTATTTATTCTAATCACTTCTGAAGCTTTCCTCATCACTCGAACATTCTTCAAAGACGATCATTGTGTGTTAATCATTGTTTTCATTGTGTGTTGATCAAGTGAAGCTGCAGTACTCTTTACTCCATTGTTCAACACATACAGCAGTGTCTGTAAGTGGTGGCTGAAAGATCATTTGTAAAGACTAGTTGTTGTCTTCTTAAGAGTCCAGTGTTTGAAGTGTACTCTTGTGGGCTGAAGTGCTCATTGCGTATTGGTGTAACTTGCAAACTATACTAGATTTTTGAACTGGGCGAGGCCCTGTAGACGTAGGTTGTTCTTGTTGAACTACGTAATCACATCATGTGTCTAACTGCTTGTTGTTTCTATATTTTGTGTATTGCTACACATCTGAAACCTATTCTATCCAGTGATTCTAGCAATTTCAATTGGTATCAGAGTACGTTACCTTCATATTTGAAGCCTTTGACTTGACAAGTGAGATCTGCAGAAAAGATGAGTCACACTTCCACCGAGAAGCATCATCCCCAGGAAGGAGAATCTATTTCTATACCTCCACTTCTTGATGAAAGTAATTACACTTACTGGAAGACAAAGATGCATATGTTTATTTAATCTGTAGACGAGATGGTTTGGAGAGTAGTTGAGGACGACTGGTCACCTCCTATTTTAGATCACAGTTCTGGTGTCAAACCAAAATCTGAATGGTCCGAGGATGACAAGAAACTGCACCAAGCAAATTCAAAAGCCTTCAACTCTATTTTTAATGCAGTTGATACAGAACAGTTTAAACTTATAGCCACATGCGAATCTGCAAACGATGCTTGGGAAACTTTGCAGACAACCTATGAAGGTACAAATGCAGTCCGCATCTCTAAACTTCAATTACAGACTTCACAATTTGAACTGTTAAAAATGGAAGACCATGAAAACATTTCCAATCTCAACAGTAAGCTACGTGACATTGCAAATCAGGCCTTCTTACTAGGAAAAAAATATTCAGATGAAAAACTGGTAAGAAAAGTATTGAGATCTCTTCCTCCTAAGTTTGCAGCAAAAGTGGCAACAATTGAAGAAGCAAAAAACCTCACCAAAATGCGCCTTGACGAACTCATAGGATCTTTGTAGACCTATGAAATGAGTCTCCCAAACCAGAAAACAGACAAAGGAATTGCGCTTTAGGCGGAAACCAGCACACTCAACATGGAAGATGAGTTCGCCTTAATCACCAGAAACTTCAATAAATTTCTAAAAAAATACAGGAAACATAATTCATCCTCAAAACTCAGGTCTGATAACAGAAAATTTGTCAAGGAATCTCCAAATTCTGAAAATTGGTTCAAAAATATAAAGTGTCATGAATGTGGGGGAATAGGACACATTCAGGCTGAATGTGCAAACACTCTCAAAAAGAAATCTATGAATGCGACGTGGAGTGATGATTCGGATAACAGTCAGGATGAAGGAGATGCAACTATAAAAAACTTCATAGTATTTGCAGCTCCAATATCTCACGCACATCCTGCAAATTTTGCTAAAACCTTCTCTGCAGATTCTGAAAGCGAAGATGAGGTAAGTTCTAAAGATTTTCGCAACACTTCTGAACTCATGTATGACAAATGATTGCAGGCTAATATCCAGAACAAAGAACTAAAGGAACTAGTTCGTATGCTGAAAGCATCTATGAAAGCACAAGAAGAAGTAATCAAAGAGAGGGACAGGAAGGTTGGTGAACTATCAAATAAACTTGACACTGCCGAACAAACTCTTCAATGCCTTAATTCTAGAAAGGCAAGACTGAAAGAAATACTTGAAAAAGGACAAAGTTCGAATGACAAAAGAGGGCTCGGATACAAACTGAAGTTGATCAAGGCAAACAAAGAAGCCCAAAAACTCTTGCAAAGTCAGAAACATGTCTCTGTCCATCAAACATCACGCGAAGAATCCAAAAACCAATCTTCTACTTCTGTAGCAGAAAGGGACACAAGTGGAAGCAGTGCCACAATCTACAACAGAATGTCTTGCAAAGCAAAAGAATGTTTACTGAGACTATTTAGATATGGGTGCCTAAATCTCAGAACAAAGCATTGGTTGCCCATACTGCACTGTCTGCGTGCTCAAATGAGATATGGTATCTTGACAGTGGCTGCTCGAAACACATGACAAGTAACAGACATCTCTTAACCTCTTTCTATGTAGGAGAAGATGGTCATGTAA
The DNA here is from genome assembly GCA_030144865.1 of Tinospora cordifolia. Taxonomy (NCBI): domain Eukaryota; kingdom Viridiplantae; phylum Streptophyta; class Magnoliopsida; order Ranunculales; family Menispermaceae; genus Tinospora; species Tinospora cordifolia. The sequence continues at coordinate 3,366 of JAJIYU010018167.1, forward strand.
CCTTTGGTGATGGAGGAAAAGGGAAGGTCATTGGAAGAGGAACATTGAATGTTGTTGGATACCCAAACTGAGGGATGTGCTGTTTGTTGAAGGATTAAAGGCAAACCTGATTAGCATCAGTCAATTTTGTGATGAAGACCTATTGGTTAACTTCACCAAAGACAGATGCAACATTACCACCAGCTCAGGAACAACATTCATGAAGGGTACCAGAACCACAGATAATTGCTATCAGGTTGAAAAGTCCATTATGACGCTACTAAAACAGTGTCACAACAATGTCCTGAATACTATGGAAATCTGGCATCAAAGGCTCAGACACATCAACTTCAAAACCCTTAAGAACATCAATAGAATTGATGTTGTTCGTGGATTGTCGAAACTCAATTCTAATCAGATTCCAGTCTGTGGTCCATGTCAGCTGGGCAAGCAGAAAGAACGAAACACTCATTTGTCCAGGTTATCACTACATCCAGAATTCTCAAACTTCTTCACATGGACTTATTTGGACTAATGCAGACAGAAAGCATTGGATGCAAAAGGTATGTGTATGTTTGTGTTAATGATTTTTCACAGTTCACATGGGTTATTTTTTTCAAGAAAAAATTAAATACATTCATTAACTTCAAGAACCTGTGCACAAGACTGCAAACCGAAAAGGGTGTCAAAATTCAAAAAATTAGAAGTGATCATAGAAGGGAATTCAAAATTCAAAAATTTTCTAATCAATGTAATGAATTGGGTATTTGTCACGAGTTCTCAGCTCCAAAGACACCTCAACAAAATGGTGTTGTTGAAAGAAAAAATCGTAACATTCAGGAAATGGCTAGAGTTATGCTTCAAGCAGCAAGTCTCCCTTCAAAATTTTGGGCTGAGGCAGTGAACATAGCAGCCTACACAATCAACAGAGTGTTACTTACGTCTAGGGACAAAACAAACACCGTATGGAATATGGAAAGGAAGAAAACCCAATGTAAGCTACTTTCACATTTTTGGCAATGTATGTTATATTCTAAATGACAGGGATCAGCTTGGAAAATTTGATGCAAAAAGCGATGAAGGAATCTTTATAGGATATGCCACTAAGAGTAGACTATATCGAGTTTTCAATAATCGCACTCAATGCATAATTGAATCTATAAATGTCACCATCTGTGACTATGAAAAGGAAGAGAAAGTTGAGAACAAACAACTGGAAGATGAGCCTCTTCAAGAAAGCGATTCTGAAAGTTCTGAAGAAACTGACAAACCAATTGTTGCAACAGTTTGTGACACAGAGGACTTGATAGTCAACCTAGAAAATACAGATACATGTCAAATTAAGGAACTATCATCCAGGGTGCAATTAAATCATCTTGCTGATCTAATGATCGGTGACTTGCATCAAGGGAGATAGTCCAGAAACATTCCGCGAAAGAATTATAGAGAAATGGTGAGATTCTCATGCTTCGCTTTAATGAATGAACCTAAGAATGTTAAAAAAGCTCTACTTGATGCTAATTGGATAGTGGCCATGCAAGAAGAGTTAGAACAGTTTGAAAGAAGCCGAGTATAGGAATTAGTCCCAAGACCACCTGATGTAAACTTCATAGGGACTAAATGGATTTTTAAGAACAAAATAGATGAACATGGCAACATCACTAGAAACAAAACACGGCTTGTTGCTCAAGGATACACTCAAGTTGAAGGAATACACTTTGACGAGACGTTTGCCCCAGTGGCTCACCTTGAGTCTATTCGAATTCTTTTGGCTTTGGCATGCACGCTAAACTTCAAACTTCATCAAATGGACATAAAGAGTGCATTTTTGAATGAATACCAAAATGAAGAAGTCTTTGTGGAACAACCCAAAGGTTTTGAAGACAATAATCATCCTGGTTATGAGTATCGACTGAAAAAAGCTCTTTATGGTCTTAAACAAGCACCTCGAGCTTGGTATGAGAAACTCACAAACTTCCTTATCAACAATGGATACAGTCGAGATACAATAGATAAAACTTTATTTCTTAAAACTAGTGATACTCATCTTGTTATTTTACAAATATATGTTGATGATATTGTTTTTGGTTCCACTTCACTAGAACTGTTTAACGATTTTGCTAAGTTGATGAAGGATGACTTTGAAATGAACATGGTTGGCGAATTGAACTACTTTCTCGGGCTACAAATCAAACAAAATATTGAAGGTACATTTGTATCGCAAACCAAATATACTTGAAACTTAGTTAAGAAATTTGGATTAGGTAATGCTAAGCACATGAGAACTCCTATGAGTACTAGCTCTAAGTTATCCCAAGACATTGACGGAAAGGAGGTTAATCAAAGTCTTTGTAGAAGCATGATAAGAAGTCTCTTGTACCTAACCGCTAGTCGTCCTGATCCCAGTTATAGTGTAGGGGTATGTGCATGTTATCAAGCTGCTCCTAAGGAATCACATTTAGCAGCTGTTAAAATGATCATCAGATATGTTAGTGAAACTACTTAATATGGAATTTGGATGACTAGAGACAGAAACTTTGATCTTGTTGGATTTAGTGATGCGGATTGGGCTGAAAATATTGATGACAGAAAAAACACATCAGGAGGCTACTTTTATGTAGGGAATAACTTGGTTGCATGGATGAGCAAGAAACAAAACAGTATTTCACTGTCTACAGCTAAAGCTGAATACATAGCAGCAGGTAGCTGCTATGCTCAACTTCTCTGGATGAAATAGATGCTATCTGATTATGGAATTAAAAATAAGAGTATGATACTCTACTGTGACAATAAAAGTGCAATTGACATCTCCAAAAATCCAGTCTAACACTCTCGAACCAAACATATTGACATTAGGCACCATTTTATTAGGGAACTTGTTGAAGATAATACTGTTGCACTCAAACATGTGATAACTGAAAATCAGTTAGCTAATATCTTCACCAAATCCCTTGATGTTGTTCAGTTCGAAAAATTACGAGCATCACTTGGAATCTGTCTTAAGTAGTTGTAGCTTTTTATTTTAATCATATTTAGATTAAGTTAGTATGTATACTATTTTCTTTATTTTTTGTTTTTATTAATTTTTTTTTGGGTTTGAGCAAATGTCCTCCTGCACCATTCCAACTTCCATTTCGTCTCTCATTCAATTCTCTTCGATTCATGGAACGTCATTTATTTCCAAGGTTAGGGCATCATTTCATCTCATCTCTTTCTTCTTGTTCGCACAGCATCTTAAGACCAGAGAGATCCTTTGTTTCATACTACAATTGTTTCGTAGGATCATCATGGTGTTCTCACAATCGAAATTCGGCATCAATCTACTCCTCCACTGCGTTTCTCTGATGAATTCGCTTCGAAACAAGGAAGGTTCAAAATCTTGGCACGAAAATTAGTTCGTCCAGTTCCTATTCACATCGAATCCGACTCGTCTAAAAATGAGGTTCCTCTAGCCGAAGTCTTGGCAAGAATGTCTCAAGCACCCGTACCAGATCCTCCTGTTGCTTCCTCTAGTAAGAACTCTTCCTCTGTTGATCAATCCACTCATCTTCTTGCAACGAGCTCTTCAAACCCTAAATCTTCAAAACCTAGAGCAGAACAAGGGAACTTTATTCCTCCTGTCGCTCCTGCGTCTCAACCTCTTAAGGTAAAACGATTTAAGACTTTGACTAGGAAAATCTAATCTACCCCTAACCCTCATCCTTCCTCAGCTCCTCAGTCATCACGATCAATCCCATCTGTGCCAAAGATGCAAAAACCCCTCTATTTTTCGACCTCACCAGAAAAACCTCTTGGTCACAATTGCAATCCAAAACCTTTCTTGTTGAACGCAATATCCATCGGGCAGACTTTGTGAAGGTTGGACTCTCTCCACTGTTAGAAGCCTAGCATCTCCTTCAGTCTATCACTTGTCACTATTCTTCTCGCTATATCTAGTGAAGGAATTTTATGCCAACCTATCTCCAACAATCATTGATCCATCATCTCCCTGGTTTCATGTAAACTATGTTCGGGGGTGAGTTGTCTCCTTTTCACCCTCTGATCTCAATCAATTTTTTGGTTTCCCCGAAGTCGAATGTGATCCTCTTTATCCATTTGCTTTGGATGTTGATATGGATGATGTGGCCAAGGTATTGACTGGAAATCCTGAATCAACCTGGCCCAGTGCTGAAGGAATCAAGGTCTCTTCCCTGACAGCCAATCACTTTCTCTTGTCCCATTTGTCCACCTCTGTCTGGATGTCATCCACTCATGGGTCCACTGTCTTTCATGATCGAGCAATCCTTATCTATGTTATTAGCACGGGTCATCCAATTAACACGGGTCAAATCATGTTTGATTCCATCATTAAAAATGTTGAATCATCGTCAAGCTACAACAAATTGTTGTTACCCTGCACTATCATAGCATATCTAACATCAAAATATCAAGTTCAGATTCATCCCACAGAACGGACACCATTTTAAGGGGAAATTCGCATTTTGCGGAAGACTTTCAAGGGGTCCCACATGCTTGACATTGAGGGGGGGGGGGGGTAGCCAATTGCTACTCACACAGCCACTTCAGTTGATGTTCCTACCACTATGATGGATCAGCAAAGTTACATTGGCTACTTGAAGGCTTGTCTTGCGTTTATCACAGCTGAACAACATTACATTCACTCCATCCTGCATCAACTCGAAGAGGACGAATAACTGTGCATTGCTTGGGCAAAAAGGAGGAGAATGGTATAGGAGTAGCAAGAGTGTAGTGTAGGAATAGTAGGTATTGTTGTTGGCTATGGGTAGTAAATAGGTTAATATTTTGTTTTCTGTCTGTCTTTGTTTGCTATTGGTTTTGATGTTGTAACATTCTGCTGTTTGCTAATGTGAAATGTGATCTTCATGATTTTCCATTGACTATCTCTATCTGATGTTTGATTTGAATGCCCTTCTACTCTGTCTACGAAGGTTTTGCATCAAACAATGCCAAAGGGGGAGATTGTTAGGATTTTGGTTTAAATTGGCAATGTTTGATGCAAATCTAGAATCCTTTGTACTTTAAAGGAACATATCTTTTTCAAATTTTGGAAGACTGGCTCTCAAGATATTCTGCCATTTTTACTTTGGAAATAAAATCTCTATAAGAAGCATTTTCATAAATGGATATTGGAATCATCTTAAAGTAGAATATCGATTTGCATTTCAAGAATGTTTGGCATTTTTTATTTTGAAAATTTAAGGGCATTCAATTACTTTGAAACGTTTCTTTTTAAGAATCATATGCCACGATCAGTTTTCAAAATGTTTCCTTTATTGCATCATGCTTTCAGAAAGTTTGTTTCTCTTCAAAAGGCATACTGCCTTCTTTAAGATTTGATTATTATCTAATTGAGTCTCTTACTATCATTTCGAATATATCTTTCATAATGGTTTTCTTTTCTCATATTTACTGTGTTTCTCAAATCAGTAACATTCCTTCAAAATTAAAGCTACAACGATTGTCGTTTAGAAAGTTTGCAAAATCCTCTTTAATCAAGCAAATAGACAGTGTTTGTTCAAAACAGTTACAATCTGCTCAAATCAAAAGGAGAATGCATAATATGGTATTCTGTCAAAGATCGTTGCTGTTTTGGGAAGATTTCTGGAAATCCAACAAGACTGTGCAAACAATAGATAAGACAATAAATCAAACTGTCACACCCTGACCCCCGGGCCGGACATCATATCTATCAATCTAAGGCCCTATCGTCGGGCGTCGCGCGGCTCCAAGCTCGGCACGTGGTCCGCCGAGGCACTGGGTGTGCGACAATCATCATCATCTTTTCACTAACCTCTACACACAAGGTTTAGATCATTTCATAATTTCAAATAATCATTTCATTCACGCTTTACTAAGCAATTAATTTCAAAACAAATTCACCAGATGTTCAAAATTATATTCATACTGGAAATCAAGATAATAGTAGCGGAAACACTTTTCGGATCAAATCTTTCTAATCATTGAACATTGCTTAACATACAATATCTAAAAATCATCAGTTCATCAATCAAAATAAAAACAGTGTTCAAGATGGTAAGACAGTCATGTATATACATACACAAAAATATGATACATGACCCTCCGGCCCAAATCCAAAATATACATCATAAAAACTATTCAAAATAGAGAGACAGTTTAACACAAAATATCACTCTCTCTCTCTATACATCTTCCAGTCTCCGGTCTGCATCCTCACTGAGCGCTGTGCCCATGAGTACCTGTAAAATGATAATAGGGATGAGCTCAAAAGCCCAGTGGATCTCCCCGACACTCAATAGCATTAAACAAACAAGCATACGAAACATGCAAACAATTTTAAATCATTAGGGGCATTTCAATCACTTAGTCAGTTTATCCGTTGCGTTCTAATATCAGGAATCTACCATCTAATATTAGGAATTAACCGAAAGAGTGAATCGCCCTCGGTATCCCAATTGTGGTCCGAAACACAATTAGGCACGACATCTTTATAAAACAGAAGTCTACTTCTGAGACCACGACCCAAGAAGATATTGAAACCAAGGAAAAAATTTTCATGACTTTCCAAATTCAAGGGTCTCATACGGCCGCTCGCAGTTTGGCCTAGTTGGGGGATACCCACGATGACGTCCTGGGACATTCGGAGAGCCTCAATGCAATGTGCAAGTAATTGCCCATTATCGTCATGGTACGTGGAATTCTTAATAAACCATTAATGTTCCTTAGTTATACAGTCATGTTTTCAATCCATTCATCATGCAACATGCTTATTAACCATTCTAGTTCATGTAACTGAAGCAAACATACATCATGCATACCTATGCTAGAAAGCATATAACAGGTCGTCGGGATATCAATCAATCATTCCATACAATCTATAAATCCCTAACATGGTACTATGTACAAGAATTAAACATAGAATCATATTTCACATCCTATATTTGCATAATACTAAAGAGGAAGGTGGAGATAAAACAACCCCACCTAAATTCGAAAAAGTACTGCTGGATGGCAAATCACCTCAACAGCAGTCAATGTTGTCTCTCTACATCATTAAACATAAATGGTGCATCAAAAATTTACTCTAAAGCTCATTCAAAATTATTTGAGAATTTTCAGTTAAATTCTCATTTCAAAACTAGGAAATTTTTCAGCTTTCCTCGTTTCTCAACAACAGTACGCGAGACCACAGTTTACGCTTCCCACATGAATAACTGAACACTTTTAGTACTAAGCCTAGCTTCAAACTAAGCTCATATTGGGTTTTATTTGTATATCAAAGAATTTTTCCCCTTCAGAAAATCCCAAATTTCATTTCTCCGTAACTACACGCACAAATACAGTCCACGCGTTCCAAACTAAGTATTAAACACTTTTAATTCTGACTGCTACTTCAAAGGATGAACGGATCAAGTTTTATGGCTTATCAAAGGATTTGCACCTTCGAATTCGCCAGATTCAATCAAAACTCGCAGATCCATAAAAAATCACAAATGAACAGTTAAAATTCACAGAATCTAGTCTAGAATCACTTATTCTATGGCAAGCAAGCTAGATCTGAGCTCTTTGCACTTCAGATCGTTATTTACATCAAAAACCCCAAATTTAAAACCCTCGAATTCAGATTCACAATTCAGACTACAGAATTCAGAGCTTTAGAATTTTATCTTAGATAATTAGGATTGTTCTAGACTCGATCTGGATCGTTTTGACTGTCTCCGGGCGAAAATCGGATCTCTAATGGCCTAAAAACGAAAGCTCCAAATTCAAAATGTTTTTTTTTTCTTTTTTTTTTATAGAGGAAGATTTTACCCAGTTCCCCCCTTTTTTTTGAAATTAGTTCAATAAACCCCCATAAGTATCTGTTTTTGTTTTCTGATTTTTCACCAACTTGAACCAACGTGATTTATTTTATTTCTTTACTAAACATTATAATAAACATTTAAATCTTGTTTCTGGTCATTTTTATATTTATTTAATATTTTTAAA
>JAJIYU010018168.1:0-11331 GCA_030144865.1 Tinospora cordifolia
ACATATTCATTAATATCATTGCAAAAAATTTCGTATTTCTGTATAATCATGTATTTCTTATTTATAATTCATTAATTTATACAGAAAAATACATATCGAACCCGTCGACTAGATGTCCAAAAATACGGGTCGTTACATGTTAGGCATCTCGATGGAGAAATTTTATTTTCATCACCATTTTAGTGTTCCTTATTTGAAACTTGGTTTTTAGTTTTCAGAAGAAATGTTCTATTTTGTTTGAAAAATAGATAATTCTTTGAAAAACATAAATATAATTAAAAAGATCCAAAAGATGTCTTTCCAAGTCTACATAATGTTCGCTTAAATGATGAGCGCCCAAATCAAAGTAAGGTTAAAGCCTTTTATGTCAGGGTGTATAATTAGTATATCTAGAATAATACATGTCCACAATACATGGACAAAATGCGTGGAACCTATGAAGAAAAACAATGAATAGAATATGATGAAAGAGGGACTCCAGCTTGGTCAAGCTATACCTACATTTAAAAGAGAATAGAAAGGAATGAGGTCCACGAGTTGTAATACCCCAAAATTGTTTACGTAGAATTACCCTAATTAACTCGGGAATTGAACATGGTCAACCACAACCAACCATAGCTAAAATAGGTTAAGTTGGCCAAACTGATATGTGAACTAAATAACTTCAAAAAATTATTTCAAGGTTGAAATGGTTGAATTAAGCAACAAGCTTGGTGTTAAAATGCTTTGGACACCAGGTAGATTTGAAAACAAAAAGAGAAAGGAGCACGATGTAGCCTATTGCATCATTTGTATAGTGCACTACATTATCCAGAAGCTTGCTACACAAACATAGACAGATGGTCATATTTGCACCACCTTTGCTATCACCATGGGGACTAGTACAAGGCATGCCATATATCAAGTATAGAGGGGAGTTATAACTTCACAACCATGCAAAGATCATTTTCTCAAACCCATCCATGTGCTCACAATCATGGGTCAACAATAGCTGCACCATGATCACAACTATCAATGAACAGTTACCCTCAACCACCATCTTAAATGCTTCTCCAACTTCTTCAAGCAAGTGAGCATGAGCTTATGAGTGGCAGAGAACCACCATACACCTAAGATGAGCCACCATTACCCTCTACCAACCCTTACATGCCCTACACTCACCTAATTCCCTAAGAATTATATAAGAATGAGTTGTGCTCACTCTTTTGCAAAATTTCTTGTGTAAAGTGAGCTAGTGTGCAAGTGTGAGATCCATGAAAAATACTTGCAGGCTAAGAAACCTTTATTTTAAGACCTTTAGTAAGTATTTTTAATTCTCTTTCAATTCCATTCACATATGTGTATGAAGCCATGCACTTACATATGATAGGTCATGTGTGTTTCTCACCCACTTTGGGTGAAGTTCATGTGAAACATGGACCAAATCACACAAAGCCTTGAACACTACTACAAAGTGGCATTTTCCATGAATACAATACCCTAAGAATGACCCAAATCTATGAGGAATATATCAAGCACGAACTTCTCAAATCTAGGTGGTTGCTTTCTCAAAATTTGGGCCTTGAGACTTTGTAACCAAGCCTTTTTGGACTTGTTTTTGAACATTAACTTGACCATACTAAACCTTAATCCTTACATCTTTAGAATGTGTTCAAAATCTCCTTCGAATGCTATAAGAACGATGGAAAATGATGAGCCAATGAAGGAGAACCAAGCTTGCAAAGAATAGGTTCCTCCAAGGCTAATTTGATGCCCTATGTAACTGAATAGTTCTCAAAAATTTCCTCCTCATCTCTAGCTAGTAAGTCCCTCATATGTCCTTTCCAAAGGGAGTGAGGGTTCAATATTTGCTATCCTCATAGTAGATCTTGTTTTAGATAAAGTTGTCAAGTGTCTCCTAAAAGAACTCTATTTGTTGTGCTATGGTTAAATCCTCATAATATCCTTCTGGTGCTGCAAAGTCCTCTAGCTATTCTAGTACGAATGGTGGCAAATGGATCGCGTACGATGGGCTCAACTTCCATAGGTTGGTTGAGCCATTATTCCAAAAACTCTCCATTTACACGATTGAACATCAATTAGTTGAGTGTCAAAACATTTTTGCACAACTTCATGCTTAGATGTTTGTGTTCATGTGACTCCAAATGTATTGTCTAAGTTTTTTGCAATCGTTAGATTCCATAGGGTAGTTATTTGGGGTTTCTGGAGGAAATGTGCACTTGCTCAATTAAATCCCAATAAGGAGAGGTTTGCTCTGAAGTGTTACTTTGACTACTGAGGCACTGTGTGTAACAACTCGGCCCTCGAACCTTTTGCATTCATCACAATCGAAGCACTCATCTTGCAGCTTGAGACATAATTACATTCGTAAGCAGTCACTCTTACTTTCTGTTGCAACACCCCCTTTTCGGTTTGTGACTTAATCTCACAAAATTAAAAAAAAAAATTTAATCATTTCCATATATATATATACATGTGAGAGTAGAAAACCTTTTTGAGTAGATATATATTAAAAAAATAGTTGATTTACTTGAAAACGTGTTCCTTGTCTTTGATTACTTGTTCAAGTTGGTGGGACAACCTGTAATTAGGGTGGTCAGACTGAGTCTACTTAAAAAACCATGCCTTCCTAGAATAGAATAACCTACCTTTCGTTCAATGTTTAACTTTAATTGAGACAAGACTTACCCACTATCAACTTAAACTTGTAATCTCTGTCTCAGAACTATTAAAATGATTTTCTCTATATTCTAGGGTGTTACAATTATCTGAGTTGTTTCTTTATCCTACTAGTTTATTAATTTTAAAACTAGTTTTCACATCATCATTAGTATCATGAGCATTAATAACAAAAGCATATTGTAGTAATAGTGTGCAAAAAAGTACCTCACATCAGGGTTCATTCATTGATCAAATGCCCTTTAATCATTACATTCATGTTCTTGTACATACTAGTGTTTAAGTAACATCATAAAACACAAAAATGAATAAATTAAGTATAGTAAATTCTAGCCCAAGTCCCTCAATTGGTATACTAGTTTCTTGCATTTGAAAATAGAAGGGGTGAGCTCTACGATCCTAGTGGACCATTCTAATTCATAGACAATCTAACAATACATCAAACACATTATAAAATTAATCACTTTTATACATTAGGTTATAATTGTTTTTAGTCGATTGAGGTAGGGTGGCTGACCCTAGGGTGATTCTTGCACCTCTGGCCAAGTGAATCCTATAGGAATGTCATTGGCATCTAGATTATGCGTCTGTATGTCCAACAGTCCATAGACGCAGAAGATACACAAGGCATGATCAAGTTTCTGAAGCGTGATCACACACCTGTCTCTTAATCAAGATGTTAACGAACCACCGTTGATTGTCCTTAGACCAATCAAACCCTCCAAATGTATTGTTATCTTGTTGAGAGTGATATTGTATTTGGTCACTAACATATTCATGCATCTTAAAAGATAATTCTCCAAAGAAAGATAGATCCATCATACCCTCATGCATATGAATATTCATTTAATCATATCTTTACCATGCTTGAATTCTAGAATGATGTATTCTCATAGACTATATTCATCTAGTAAATTTATGTGCATATCATTCCATGTGCGAACCATATCATGTATATGCTCTAAATCTATCATGCATGGTCACTTGCGTATGATTATAGTAAACAGCATACATTCAAAGCATGTTCTCATTATTCACATAATTAATGCAAATATAAGCATTTAATCATATCATTAATAAAGGGTGCATTCCACTACCAACTAGGCCATTTTGTGTATAATATATAGGCAAATACAGTGAAAAAGTGTGTGATTTGAAAATCATCTCCGCTTTGATTTACACGCTCTTTATGTTACTTGATGTTCGTGGTGGTGCCGGTCCTCCGAGATTCCTATAAAAGTACTAGAGTGTTACTTGATATTGATGCTCCTTCAACCTCTAACAAAACTTTATTAGGTTTCATTTCTTTTTAAATGTTGTTACTGCTAATATAATATACGTTTAGGTACATAAAATAAAAAGAAGTTAACTTATTTTTCAATGTGTTGTTTCTTTTTCATGATGATGTTTAACTTCAATTGGAAGATATTGATTTTTTTTTTCTTTTGTACCTTTTATATGAGGCACACTTCTATTATATTTCATATTTACCTTTTTATTTACAATGGCTTTGTTAGGTTGTATTTAGCTAAATTATTGGCCTCAAACTTGCTTGTTAAGAGTTTAATGCATGGTATTTAACTAAGTTATTTTTGTTTTTTGCAGGTTACTTGAAATAAGTTTTCGTGGGAAATGGTGAAAGGAATAAAACTTTTGTCAACTTTCAATTAATTAACATGGAGAGCATTTTTTTTTTGTTTTGTATTTTTAAAGGAAATTAGAGTAGGACATTTAGAGAGACTAAACTCTTGGTATCTTTTATGTATGAGTATATGTACCACAATTATATTATTTAATTACACTACAACAAACTTGGTTTTTAGCAACAAATATTTTCTTTGCTAAACAATAATATTTTGTTGCTAAAACGTTTTAGCAATAAAAAAAATTTTGTTGCTAATAGTGTGTGACTGTAATACATTAATAATAAATAATTGATTCGTTGCTAATAACCTTCTCAGCAACAAAATATTTTTTTTGCTAGAAAATATTTATAGCAACAAACTATTTCGTTGCTAAAATTAATTTTAGCAATAAATTAATTTATTAAAAATTTTAAATTTAAGCTACAAAATTTTAAACTTTAACAACAATATTTTTTTATTGCTAAATTATATCATTAGCAACAATATTTGTTGCTAATAGTTATTTATAGCAACAAGATTTGTTACTATTTAGTTGCTTTAACAACAAAAAAATAAGCGATAATGAACAAATTTCTTTTGGAGTAATTTATATATTAACAATAATATATATATATAAGTTTTACTTTTACACAAAAGCTTATTTTTTAAGAAAAAAATAGAAATTGGTACAACATATCCATAAAATCTCTCAACTTAAATGCAAACGATGTGCAATGAGCCAATAACAACAACTAGGCTTGATTGGCACTAAGATTTTGTCTCTAACAATATCGTTTGCAAACTTCAAGGAATCCTCCACTGTGCCACTAGTAATGAATACAATTTTACGTTCTTTCTCTCTAGTAGTCTTTTAATTGTTACATGACAAGTTCGTCATTACTTTCTATATCTTTATCCAAAATGCCAATACCCAATTCTGTAGCAGCTTGGAGCCAAGCTCCCTTCAACAAGGAAGTTGGACTTATCCAAGGTCAGTCCTCGACAATGCTTACTTCTATCAGAACTGCAACTTGTGGTTTTCTACCTTAGAAAGAAAAGAAAATACTATTTTATAGGTATAACTTGAAGGTTATTTAGCTGATTTTAGGTATTATAAACATTAGCATAGAAAACCAGTATGCTTAGACATGAATGTTGATTCCATGTCTATTGATGAAATTGGTATGATGGACCATAACAAAAAAAAATTACCTGGAATCAAGTCCATTTTCCAATAGATGATTTCCACCCTACAATGGAATGTATAATGACTGCATTTTCCTATCTGTAGATAAAATAATATAATTATTAATCATTATCAATCATAATTACAAAACACATGGACTTAACTAAGTGTAAGATGAAGTCCCAATAAATTCTTCAAGTTGAACTATTACATCGACCAAGTGTACACAATGCCTATGCTATAATCTATGTGTGTACTTGTGTAAAATTGGATGAAGTAGACTTAAAGATGTGTCAATAGACCATCTATAGTGGATGGTACATATCTTGACCCATAAAGACTAGTTAGCCAGAGAGTTGGCTGAGCTGTAGACCCAAAATTGTACTATAAACGATGAATATGAGACAATGGTGGGGAAACTTGTAGAACTAACGCAGTTAATGTGATCAAGGTTTCCAGGGCTACAAGATTATTGAGATCAACAGAGAGTAGGTTGCATGTATTTATAAGTACATTCTTGAATTTATAGGCTTAAGCATGTGCTTTATGTTAACATAGTTCATACATGTGTTTTATTGATTTTTGGTATGTGATGCAATATTTATTAGATTTTATATCTATTCTAGACTTTCAAGAAATTGTCTAGATTTTTTAATGGAATTTGGTGAGCTTATGTGTTGCTATAGTAACACTATATGTAAGCAATTGTTGGAAGACATAAGTCCTTGGTTTTGGACTACTTGGCTCATGAGAATTTTGAGATTAGATTTATGTATTTTACTAATATATAAGCATGATCATCTTGTGTTGGATTGATATTTGTTCTAAATCATCATATGAACATTGGGGCATGCATCTATATGTTTTTAGAATACCTGCATTCAGTGATAAGTTATGATGGTTACTCATTAAGTCTCTTCGTTGTTTTTAGGCTCATTACTATCTGTCATATTTTGTGATCCTTCTTGAGTGGATATTGTAACACCTACGAATTTTGTATGAATTTCAAATAAAATATTTCATTTGAAAAATTTATAATATTTCTAGATATAACCTGTGTATACTTTAAAGTATGAAATAAATTAAATTAATTGGAAAACCTTGGTATCTGAGAATAAATAATAAAAAACATATATATATATATATATATATATATATATATATTTATATTTATATTTATATCAAAAATGCCTAAAGTTGCTAATTTTCACTCCTCTAAACTCTACATAAAGGAACTCTAGTGTTCCCATTCTTTTCATCCCAAAGCAAAAGCATACTAGTCCCTCTTGACTCTCTATGGCTTTCTTCGTGGCAATCCCCTTAGTTCTTGAGTAATCTTGAATTGTTCTTGAGAGTTCTTGAGTGTTTAAAAGTTTTGGAGTAACGAAACTCTGTCGAATTTCAGAGGCGTGTAAAAGAAATTTATTTTTAAGGTAGAAGTGATTTCTAATCTTTACTTGATTATTTGGATTTGAATAAGTCTTACATGAGTGATAATGTTTTGAAGTTGAATGTTTAGAAATATGTTTTAATATGCATGCTTTATTTATTTGATGTGCCATGAATATACATGTTATGCATGTTTAAAATTTAAGAATAATAATGTATGATATGTATGTACTGTGCCATGAATCAATGTTCAATGATTCATGTTATGTACATGTTATATTGATGGTTTAATCCGATATTGTGTGTTTTATCACTAAGAAAAGATTAAATAATGATTATAACCACGTACCGACGCAATGACAGGCTGCATAGCGTCATCGTGTGTGTTCCACCCCGATCGGGCTTGCTGGCTTTCCATTGATGACTTTGAACTGGGTTTTGAAGAGTGATCCCACTTCATAGATATTGGGGTTTGAGTTTTCAAAAGTGATTATCTCTCCCAACGATGTTGAACACAAAGATTAAACTCTTTTAGCCTTAATGTCAACTATAAATAAGAAATTTGTTTGAATCACCTAATGTACAAAAGCTTTTGATATGTATGGTTTGTTTGAATTGAAATAATGATTTAAATGTTTAGAAAGATTCATTAGGCTATATGCTCACCCCTTCCTTCTATTTTTCAGGAAATTGAATTACATGAAGACCATAAACATTAGTTTAGTTTTTTTTTTTTTTAGAAAGTTTCTAATTTCTATGTTAGGGCATGTTACCCAAGTTTTGAATTCTCTACTATAATAGTGTTTTTTTTCGAATGAATTATGTACTCAATTTTATTCAATTAATAGAGTTTATGAATTCCTTTTATTTCTTGTATTATTGCCTTATTAAATTCCTAAATTTGAGTTATGTACTCTTAGATACTATTAAGACATGAAATAATTGAAATAGAAAGTCAAGTTATGTACTTGTAAAGTAAATCGGCCTGACCCGCCTTGTAGTAAAGTCCAAATTGAAATTGGCAGGGGTTGGGGTGTTACAAGTGTGGTATCAGAATCTAGGCTTTAGGTGCCTTGGGCTAAAAATAGAAAGTCATGCCTAAACATGTGTTGATTGGGCCAGAAATAGAAAGTCAAACATTAGTTGCTTGACAAGAATTAGAAACTCAAGTTAGAGTTTCACATTGAATTGAATTAAAATTTTAATGCCCTACCTTCTATTTTGAAAAATTGAAAAATGTTTTAAAAAAGGAGAGATGTGTTTTGAAATGTTTTGTTTGAATACAAAGACTACAAGTTGAGCTGATAGTGGGTAAGCCTTGTCCTGAGTAAAGCTAAACATTGAAAGGGAGGTGGGTTATCTTACCCAAAAAAGCGCGGTTGCTAAGCAGACTTTGGTCTCGCCGCTCGATCTAGAGGTTGTCCCACCAGCCTATATGAGTAGTCAAAGTTGAATAACACTCTTACTTTCTATAAAAAAAAATTAGAAGGTGGAAAATTAGGGCAAGAAAGTGAATAGAAGTTGAAAAAGATGCCAAATGTGGTATCTTGACTAGACAGAGGTTGTGAGTCAACCCTATTGAACCCTAGGTCCAAAGGCAAGACCCTAGGTAGAGATGTGGTGTAGCCATGGGTGGCACAGTGGATCAAAAGCATAAATCTCTAGGGCATAGGCTAGAAACTAAAACTTGTGTGAAAATAGAAAATTGTTTGATCAGCACACGAGACTGGAAAGCTTCTGTATCTTTCGGTTTCTATGTAGCATGAGATGTATAGGAATTGGGGGGGGGGTAGAGAAGAAGTCTGGACTCGGAGAATGATGGACCATGTGTGGTGAATGATCGGTAACTCTGGCAGAACGAGTTTCTTTATGCTTGCTGGTATGGGATGGTAGAGTATAGTGGGCTCGGGAACCTTAGTTATCGAGCAATTTGCGAAATTGTTTGGGTGCGACTCTGTTCTGGGTGAAAGCCTAAGTGGAAAGGGTAGAGTGATATGAGACACTTGAACATGAAAGCTTAGGTGGAAGCTTGAAACTTTGTGGTGCTAGTGTGAACTATTTGATTGTATGATTGCGTGATATGCATCCTTTACTATTTATTTGCTTTGAGACCAAATCCTGTACCCATGCATGAAAAAAATCGAGAAGAAAAACCTTTAGACCACTGAACAATCGAGAACCTAGAAACTGAATCTAGAGTCATGATAGTACGAACATTTGAGGAAACAAACACCGATGTTCAAAAGATGAACTGGGAAGAGTTCAAAGACATCTTCTACGATAAGTTATGTCCGAAGGCTATTCTAATAAAGCTAAAGGAAGACTTTGTAAGACTCAAGTAGAGATATCTCACTTGACTGAGTACGAGAAGAAATTTACTAAGCTAGCCAAGTTCTCTCAGGAATTGATCTGGGAGGAGAGGATGAAAGCTAATTGGTTTACTCTAGGTCTCAAGATTAAGATTCGCAAAGTAGTTATGCCTTTGGGTTTAAAGGCATATAGGGTTTTCTTGGAAGGAGCTCTGATCCTAGATTAAGAACTCAACTTGGAGCAAAGGTTGAGAGGGAAGAATAAGAGGACCAATAATGAAAATAATTAAGGGGCTCAGAAGAAAAGTAAGAATAGTTGGAATGCACCACAGAGACAGGGATAAAATTAAGATGAGTCAAAGGAGCAAGCAAAGAGACGAGGGTCGTGCTACGTGTGTAGGCAGAGAGGCCATATAGCAAGAAATTTCCCGACTACAGTAGCTTAGGCTCCCTAGCCACTTGAGAACACTCAAGGAGAAGGTCAGAACGGTCATCCTCAAGTCAAGCAACAACAACCGAATGCCAATTATGGGTAGAACCAGGGCCGTAGTTAGAATCGGGCAAGAAGGTTTGTTGTTGAGACTCATGAAGACCCAATCCCTGTAGTGGAAGGTAGGTTCCTATTATTCAATGTTGTTATGAAACTACTATTTGACTTGGGTGTCTCAAAATTGTTTATTTCTAAGAAATTAGCTGATACGTTGCAACTTGTGACAAAAACACCACCCATGACTTTGAATGCGTCTACACCAACAGGGACCAATGTAACTTCAAAAGGAATGTGTAGCTGTAACTTAAGGTTTGGGGATAAACTCTTAATGATCGATCTATGTACTTTACCGTTCTATAGCTACGATGTAATCTTGGGGATGGATTGGTTAGACCAATACCACGCCCAAATAGATTGTCCTAAAAGACTAGTGACCATAACCCTACCTTCTGGAGAACCCTATAGAATCAATGGGGATACGCAGCGACTACCGAGGAGTCCAACCTTAGCCATGATGAACTACTTAAGGTAAAAGAATGAGTTCGAGGAACTCTCTCAAGAGGAACCTGTTGAATTAAAGAAAATCCAAGACCTAATAGTAATTAGTGAGTACGAGGATGTGTTTCCAGATAACTTACCTAGACTATCGCCTGTTAGAGAATTAGAGTTCAAGATTGAACTTCACCTTAGAACCAACGCTATAGCCATACCTCCTTACATAATGGCACCAGTAGAACTAATTGAGTTGAAGTCTCAACTCGACGAGCTCTAAGAGAAAGGCTTTATCAGGCCAAGTGAGTCTGTAACACCCCAACCCCCACATTCATTGAGCATTAGACAACCACCATTCTTTGACAGTAGACTTAACCATTTGGCAGGTTGGGCCGGTGTTACTTTACAAGTGACACACACTTGACTTTTTATTTTTCAATACCTCATGCCTTAGAGTAAATTCAAGAATACAATTTTCATTCAATAAAATCAAGGCAATTCAAGATAAAGAAAAATTCAACTTCTTTATTCATAAAAAGAAAGTACATAACTTTATAATGTAAACTATTACATTGTTGATCAAAAGAAATTCATAACCTCTAAAAAAATAAATTTCAGTGTAAGACTTATTCAAAATTGGGCAACATTAAAAAAAATAGAAACTTGCTAAAATCCAAATTCCATGGTCTTCATAATTTAATTTCCTGAAAAAGAAGAGGAAGGGGTGAGCACAAAGCTCAGTGGATCTTTTTCAAAGAACCATTTTTCAAATTCAAACCAATAACACATTCATAACTCAATCACTTGCATGCATTAGGCATTTCAAGCATCATATTGTTTCAAGTTGTAATTTAGACTAAAAAAGTTTCTCAACCCTTGATGTTCTTAACTAAGTACCTCCTTAGAGTGAAATATGGCATTACATAGCCAATTTCATTGGACTTTTGGACTTTAGGGAGCTTACTCACCAACCAAGCACTTAGGTCTTAAAACCTCATGGCTATCCATAAGAAAAGAACATCTATAGCATGTTTGTTATGATGGTACGTAGTTATTTTCACTATCTTCTTTTGTTAAATCTTGAATCATCAAATAAACTTCAAAATATGAAACTAAGATCAATAAAATTCAGAATATAAGCATTATGAAAATCAAATCATG